>MCFG01000238.1:0-109312 GCA_002104895.1 Anaeromyces robustus | reverse complement strand
TGAACATTCATTGACTCCAAATGATGTTCATTTTTTAATTTTTTGTAGTAATTTTCGTGGCTTTACTAACATCAGAATTTTTGTTGTAATTATTCTGATTATTAGAATAATTTTTGTGATAATTATTATTATAATTTTTGTAATTATTTTTGTAATTAGAATGGTGGCTGGAATTTCTTTTCTTGTTATTTTTATTATTGCTATTAGATTGTCTAATGGAATTTTTTACACTAATAGAGTTTTCAAATAGTATACACGTAGTAATAATATCTTCTAATGTGGCTGGAAATACATCTAACTTTTGAACTTGTTCTTGATATTTAGGGTGTAATCCATTATAAAATATTAAAGCTAATGGTTCTTCTTCACAGTTAAATAAACGAGTATAACTCCTGAATTCATCTATATACTCATTTATTTTTCCATAATGTTGTTTTAAGGAAATTAATTTAATTTTAGCTAATTTATAGCTTGCGACATTTGAAAAAGCAGCTTTTAAACCAGCTAATAATTCAAACATTGTTCCTGGTTTAATATTGCCTCTATACTTGGTTAAGTACCAGTTTCTTGCAGAATCTCTTAAACGTGATTTGACAAAATTAATTTTTGTTTCTTCTGGTAAATATTTATGTGGCGTAGTTCTGAATGTATCTTCACAAAGTTGGCAAAATAACTCAGTTTCCGAAGTTTTTCCTGAGAAAAATCCTGGTTCTGGAACTTGATTTAAAGGAGCAGAAAATTTACTTTTCATAATTACATCTCTATCTAAATCGAAGTTTGTGTCGGTAGAACTATCATCAGAATCTTGATTACCAAGTAATGGTCTAGGAGTTTCAAATCTTTCATATCCTTGTGGCGCAGTATTTTCAGTATTTAATCTTTGATTAATATTTTCTATAGCAGAATAAATATTATTTAGCCTAGATTCTAGTTGTTCATAATATTGGGTAAAATCATTAGTTGAAACAAAGTTTGCTTGCACACCATCGATAATTTCAGCAGCAGTTCTGGTAGCATCTTGCCTAAGTTGTTCAACTTCTTCAGCCATGGGAACTTCAGGTGCAGGAGTGGTAGCTCTATAGGAATTTCCAAACATCTTAAGGTAACCAGAAAACAGCAGGTAAGATTATTGTTAAATGAGGGTAGTTTTGGTTTAATAATGGTCAGGTCAAGATGTTTAATTAATAACAAAATAACTAATTAAACAAATATATAATTAATAGGCAAATTTATTTATTAATACACAATAAATTAATTAATTAAAAGAACACTTTTTTAAAATAATTAAGTTTTATAATAATATTTTTTATTAATAATTAATTAAGAAAAGTTTAAATAATAATTAGATTATTAAGTCATTAATTCTAAGTTATTTAGTTAATAATCTTACAAAGATTAAAAGGAATTGTAATTTCAATCCTTATTTATACTTTTTCTAAATCTAATAATTATTAATACATTTAATTATTATAATCTATTGATAATATATTTATACATGTATAATTTTAAATAAAATATATGAATAAAATAATATTGATAAAAATCTAACTATATAAAACTAATATAAAACTATATAAACTATTAATAAATTTAATGATAAGAATTTATAATCTAAGATTTAGATTTATAACTATTCTAATTATTTAACTAGTTAACTATTTAATTATTTTAATTGTTTAGTATACTATTTAATTATTTATCTATATATTAATTATTTTTATCTTTGGATTTTTATAATCTTTTCTGTATAATTAATTCTAGATAAAATGGGATATTTTTAATTATTTAAGATCTTAAGTAAATTTTAAATCTTTTTGAGATTTTTAGAATTCTAAGAATTTCTGTAAATTAATATAATAATCAACTATTCTAATTTTTATAAAAATAATTAACAATTATTATAATATATTATATAAATTATTATTATTATTCTAATTAATATTTTATAAATTATTTGAAGGCGTTTTCTGTATATCTGAATGATTATTATTATTATAAATTATAATATAATTATTGAAATAAAAAGATTTTATCTATATAAAATATTATAATTATTTATTTATGGATCCTTGTAAATATTTAATTATATTTTTATATTGTATAAACCTTTAAAGTCCAATATCTCGCCAACCAGTGGTCCAAATGGGCTGAAATTCAGATATGTTGTAGCTCTTGAGCAGAGCTTCTCAATGAGCATAAAATCAAGCGGAAATCTTCAATATTTGCCAAGTTATCGTTATTTTTCTTCTGATTATTTTTATTAATATCTTAAGGGTTAAATTAAGTTGATTAATATTTATTTAATTTGTCCAAACCCTTTACAATATCAATTTAAATACTTTTTAATATTTGTTTATTTTATTGAAAATCGAATTTTAAGTGATTTAGTCAATAACGAAATTTAAATGTAATTGATCTATTAGTGAATTTCAATTTTAAATCCACTAATATTCGCGACACATTTTTATTTTATTATATTTTAATATTTTATTAATATTGTAACGAATCTCACAATTAATAAAATAGTAACCATGGTCTAGTGGTTAGTCACTATGACCATCTGGGCGAACACTCTGGGTTCGACTCACACTTGTTACAAACTTTATAAAAATTTTATTTTTTAAATTTTTATTATGAATTTCTGTATTTTATTTCTGTATTTTTATTTCTGTATTTTACGTAGAAATTAATAGAATACAATCAAAAATTTTAAGACAACTTTTATATTAAATTTTTCTAAATTTTTCCATAAGATTTTAATCAAAAGTTTCTAGAAATTTTAAACAACTTTTTACGAAGAAAACTATTTTTCCGTAAAAAGTATAAATAGGTGTAAAATTTTTAAATGATTAATTCTTCGCGATTTTATTAATTAATTATAAGTAATTCAGAATATTACAAAATTAATTAATAAATAAATAAATTTTTACTTTTAATAAATCTAATAAAACAAGTTCTTATAAAACCAATCTTCTTTTCTGATTTACTTTCTGTGTAGACCTGTTGGGTCTATCAAAATAATTGTGTAAAATAATTTACTTATTTTTTACAATTTATTACAATCAAAATAATTGTGTAAAATAATTTACTTATTTTTTACAATTTATTACAAATATTTTATTTATAATTAATGTTAATTTTTATTTATGATTAGAGCTCCGTGAGACTCTTAATCTGTTAATTTATTTTGTTTATATAATTTATTTATTTAATATATTTAATAATTAATACATTTATTTAATATGAAAGAATTAAATACAACTTCTTCAGAGAATAAAATTATTGTCAGGTGAAAATATAAAATAGAATATATCATGTGAATACATGACTTTACATAAAATAATGTATAATACATAAAAATATAATGATTACATAAATTTAAGATATTTACATAAATAATGTTAATAAAACATAAATATACTATTTACACGTGATTAATAAAATAAAGTTATAAATTTAAATCTTAACACGCAATGTTGCATTTCGCAATGGGGCGCATAATTGTATAAATAATTAAATAAATAAAAATATAATATAAAGAATTATTTATTTAATAATATTTTTTTATTTAATAATATTTTTTTTTTAATAATATTTTTTTTTAATAATATTTTTTTATTTAATGATTTAATAATATTTTTTTTTAATAATATTTTTTTATTTAATGATTTAATAATATTTTTTTTTAATAATATTTTTTTATTTAATGATTTAATAATATTTTTTTTTAATAATATTTTTTTATTTAATGATTTAATAATATTAAATATTTTTTTTTAATATTGAATTTTCTTTAGTATTTTAATAATATTTTATTTATTTTTTTATTTAATGATATTGAATATTTCTTCAATATTTTTTTATTTAATATTTTAATAATATTGAATATTTTTTTTAATATTTCAAATCAAAAAAATTTTATAAAAATATTTAATTTTATAAAGAATTTTTATTTTTATATTTTTTTTTTTGTAAATAAGTAATTAATAAAAAAATATTTATTTATTTGTTTCTTTTCTTTATTCTAAAGTTTATATTATTTTTTTATTTATTATTTGTTATCGTCTTTTTAATAAAAATACATATATAATATTGTTATATTATTTATTATCTTTTATTTTATTTATTATTATTCATTTATCAAAAAAATTATATAAATATATTTAATTTTATAATAAGTTTTTTTTTTTTTTTTTTTTATTTTTTTACTTTTTTTTTTGTAATTAAGTAATTAATAAAAAAAGAAATATTTATTTATTTGTTTATTTTCTATTCATTTATTTATATATATATTTTTTATTTATTTATTTAATTTTTTTAAATTCTATTTTATTTTATTTCATAACGTGGCTTTCATAATTTGTGTTAAAAAATTTTTCATTTTTTTATTTGTTTTTTATGCGCCTCATTGCAAAAATTTAATATGCGCCTCATATCATATTGCGAAATGCAACATTGCGAAATGCAACACATTCAATGTAATAATTAATAAATGAGGTTCTTCTTAATAAAAATTTATATTAAATAAATAAATTAATTTCCACATTTTATAACAGTTATTAACATAATGTATATTATATTTACTATCTGTATATCTTTGTATATATCTTTATATTCAATATAAAATTTTTCCATAATTTATAAATTTTAAAAAAAAAATTCAAAGGTTAGATTTTATTTATTTTCTTAATTATTTTATATATTAAAATAATATAATTGAAAATTTTAAATATTAATTATTCCAAATTGATATTAAAACATCATATAAAAAAAGAACATTTTTAAATTCTTTTTTTTAAGGTTAAAATTTAAGCAAAAAAAAATAAATATGCATATATTACATATATATTATTACAATTTATTATATGTTATTTATTTGCATTTTATTCATGTTGATAATAATATTGATAATAATTGTATATATTTATTATTTATTAATAATAAATATAGTTTAAGGTTAAAGGGTTTAAAAGTTAAATTAATTTACACTTGTAACCCTATAAAATTTTTTAACTAAAAATTACTTTAAAAAAATGACAATAAAAATAATTGTTCAAAATTGCATTATTATGAAATCTCATTATTAATTATAAAAATATTATTTAATCTATTTAGTATTTTGACATTGTATATTTTATTTAATTTATTGAAATTTATAAAAACGTTTTTGTTTTTATTAAATTATTCTGTTCTTGTATAATAATTAATTGAGATGTATTTTTATTTTTAATTTTTGAATCTTCTTTTGTATAACAATTTTTTCTTTTTTCTCTGGTGATAAATTTTTTATATTGTAATAAGATAAGCTATTCAGGTAAGGTATAAAGGGGCGAATTTATTCATCTACAAAAAATAAAATAAAATAAAATAAAATAAAATAAAATAAAATAAAATAAAATAAAATAAAATAAAAATTAAAAATATTAATTACAATGTGGGCATACAATTGAATGTTTCTTTGTTGTTTCATACTAGTCCTGTTCCTTTTAATTCTAGTATCAATGGATGTTGTCGCCGAAATGGTAAGCCATAAAATTTATTCCAATTATCCATGTTTTACATGTTTAATCACATGTTAAAGAATTGAATTTAATAAAATTATATTATTATTAATAAAAATGATAAATAAATTATATATATATTTTTATATATTTATATATATATATATATTTTTTTTTTTAATTTAAATATTTATCAATTATATATAAGGATATAAGGATTATTATTATTTAATATTTATTTTTATATATATATTTTTTTATTTTTAAAATTTTACCTAGTTTTATTTAATAAAATAGTTAAACCTTATTTGAAAATTAATAATTTATTATTTTATATAATATGATTATAATATAAATATATAAAAGAATTTATATTTATATAATGCAGTTATATATTATAATATATTTATTTATTTATAATTTACTTATATTGCATTATATTTATTTTGTTATCTTAAATTGATAACATATAATATTTAAACATTAAAACTTTTATTTATTGTAACATAAATTTTTAATATAAATCTTAATTTTAAAAAATAAAAAAATAATTAATACAATTTTTTTAATTATAAAATATGAAAGTTAAAATGAAATTGTTTTTTTTTTTTTTTTTTTTTTTTTTTTTTATATTTTTTTTATTATCAAAAATCAAAGTAGAAATAAAAATATTTTACTTTTTTAAGAATTTTATTATATATATATATTTTACATGTTATCTACTTTTTTTTTTTTTTACTTTAATTTATTTATTATCTATTTATATTTTAATATTTATTTATTATATTTAAATTTAAAATTTATATGATCATATTATTATGATGAAAAAAAAAAAAAAGTAAGATAGTTTTTTTTTTTTTTTTTTTTTTTTTTTTTTATTTTATTTATTTTTCAATTTCTGAATATATTTTCATTTTTTTAAAAATATTAATTATTAATGATTAAGATCGACATAATTCATTTCAGTTTGTTGAAAATCACATTTGTTATTATTAGCGTCCCAAAACATATTTTTTTCTAAACATGTATCTTTGGTAAAATCGATACAACCTGTAGAGGATGACCAATATTTATTATTAAATATACAAGCTGATTCTTCAGAGAAAAAGCATTTATTTAATGCTTTATCCCAATAATACTTTTTACTTTCACATGTTTTGTCAGTAAAATCTTCACATGATATACCGTTCCAAAATTTCATATTACGAATACATGAAAATTTATGATAATTTTTTTCCTTATTTTTAAAAAATATTTTTTCAATTTTTTTAGGTTTATCTTTTTTTCCTTTTTTATTTAATGAAGCTGAGCAATTAATAATAAAACATATTATAAATATTAAGATAAAATATGGTATATTTTTCATTTTCATTTTATAATTTATGTATTTTATAATTAAAAAAAAAAATTTAACAATTTATTTATTTATTTATTAAGAAAAAAAGAAAAAGAAAAGAAAAGAAAAAGGAATAAAAAAAATAATATAAATAATTAAATATTATTTATTTTTTTCAAGTAATCTTTCTTATTATATAATTCTATAATATATATGTAATTTTTTTTTAATACTTTTATTAAATAATAAATACAGTTATTATCATTATATTAAATAATTTTTATTATTCTCATATACTAAAATTATTTTTTTTTTTAAAATAAAATATATTTTATTATTTAAAAATATAATACAAATAGTCTAACAAAAACAATAACTATTATTTTATATTAATAGTTTTTGTTTATTTTTTATGACTATAAATAAATTTAAAATAATAAAATATTGTTAATATTAATATTTTTATAAAAAAAAAATAAAAATAAATATAAAATGAGAAAAAAAATATATAAATAATAAATAATAAATTATAAATGTTAAGTTTAATATTATTATTATAAAAATTGAATAATTCATAATTCAAATAAACATTTTAAATTTTTTTAAAGTTAAAAAATGAGTACTATCTTAATAATAATTAATTATAATATAAATTATAAAAATATTATTACTCATTTTTTACCTTTAAAGATATGAATAATTTTATTTATTTTAATATCATTATTATTTAATCAATTAAATTTTTAAACTTTAAAATGTTTATAAAGGTATTAAATTAAAATTAGAGCATTGATTATGGGAGATGGTACTAAAATAAATTTAATTTTTTTTTTATTCTTTTTTTTATTTTTTTATAATATATATATTTAATATTTAATATAATAAAATGAACGAAAATATATTATATTAAATATTTTTTTTTATATTCTATTTATATCTATAAACTAAAATAATTATAAATAAATATATATATATAAATTTTTATAAGCAGATTTTACAAATTTTCTATATATTTTTATAAAAATAGATATAGTACTATCAAAGTTTTTTTTTTTTATTATTAAAGAATTTTTTTATAATAAGAATATAATAAATAAATAAATAAATAAATAAATAAATAAATAAATAAATAAATAAATAAATAAATAAATAAGAAAAATTATTTCAGTTTTAATGTTATATTTTTTATTATTTAAAAATATCACATTAAAACTTTTTAGTTAATATATTTTTTATTATTGAATAAACAAAAAATTTTATATTTTCTGAATTATTTTATTAAAATAAAAAAGATTTTTTTTGTGATTATTCTGTTTAAATAAAAAAAGTTTTTTTTTTTTGTGAATTATTTTATTTTATAAACGAAATAGTTTTTTTTTTTTAAAATTAAATTTTATATTTTTAATTTATATTGTGGACAGAAAAGTTTTTTTAATAAAAAATTTTAAAAAAAATGTTATTTATCTCTTAATTATTTTATATCATATATTATTATAATATTATAATATTATAATATTAATAATATTATTCTATATAATATTAATTTATTACTTTCATCTATAAATTAAAATTAAAATTATAATTAATAATAATTATATTATTATTTAATTATTTATTATTCTATTCTATACAATATATATTAACTTGTGTGTTTTTATATATTATGTATATGTTTTTATATATTATGTTATTATTATTAATATATATAATTATTAAAAAAATAAAAAAAGTATTATTTAAAACTTTTAAAAAAAGAAAACTAACTTAATGCTTTAATTTTTCATGTAAAAGTTCAGTTGAACCTACTGCTAAACGACTAAATTTATTTTCATTAGTTTCATCTTCATCTTTGTCTTTATCATTTTCACTATTAAGTGCTAAAGGTTCATCTCCTAATTTGGAAGGTACATGTTCATATTTTTTCTTGAAGAGTTTCTTTTCTAATGGTATTAATCATTATTATGTAATAATTTATACGTTTTTTTTTTGGTTATATTACAATATATATACAATAATTTAAAAAAAAAAAATTAAATTAAAAATCTTATTTTTATAATTTAATATAAAAAAAATTTTTTTAAAAATTTAGTCGTAATAATTTTAAAAATCTAATTTTTAAAATTTGGATTATTTAGATTATTCCGATTTTTTTAATAATTTAGACAACGAATTATAACATGATGTATTACATATAAAAATATGTAATACATCATAATAAATTTAATGTAATTTCATATATATTGTCTAATTGAAAAAAAAAATCTTTTAATATTTTGATTAATAATCATCATAAATTTTTTAATGTTTTGATTAATAATCATCATTGTCATTGTTAAAACGATGAAGATGATGAATAATCATCTAGTTTATGATGATTGAATAAACTGAGTTTTTAATTATTTTAATATATTATCCATTTTTAATATATTATCCAATTTATAATTACCAAGAAGTAATCTATTATTATAATATATTAATAGTAATTGAATTGTATTTTACTTATATAAACTAATAAGTATTATTTTAACTTCTTTTTTTAATTCAATTTCATATATGAATATAATGTAATGTTAAAATTATTATGATACTACTAATAACAAATTTTAGTATTAAAAAGTACTTTTTTTTTTATTTTTTTAATAATTAATTATTACTATTCTCCTAATTTATCCGGTGTAAAAATATATTATATATTATTAATTGTATTATATTTTATTATTAATTAATATATAATATATTAATATATTCTGGAATGCTTTTTTTTTTCATTTTTTTTAAATATTTTTCATTATTATTATTTTTTTGCTTTCCTACTTCTATTATTATATTTTTTACTTGCTTCTTCTATTGTTATTATTTTTTACTTTACTATTAAACTTCTATATGTTCAGTTTAATTTATTATTATTATTATTATTATTATTATTATTATTTTACTTTTTATTTTTTTAAGAGTTTTTCATTTCATTAATTATATTGTATTTCTATATAAAGTAAAGCTCATTTAATCATATCATAAATTTATTCCTTCTTTTATTATATTAATTAAAATATTTATTTTAATCATTTCCTTAACATACTAATAGTTCCTTAACATACTAATAGTTTTATTATTATTCATATATTAAATATTATGTATCAATTATACTTTAATTAATTGTTTATTTATTTTGAAATAAAATATTTTTATATTGTCTCTTTTTTTTTTTTTATTCTATTTGTATAGTTATTTATTATTAATTTATTATATATATATTTAATGTAGTGTAGTATTAATTATTATTTATTATATACTATTATAATATTATATTTATCTTTTTATATTGTCTTTATAATTTTTTTTATTATTAATGATAATTGTTATTGTTAATATTCATTCATTTATTATTACCATCATTTTTGGTTGATAATTATATTCATATTATTATTAGTATTATTTAATATTATTTTATCATTTATTATTATTATTATTATTATTATTATTATTATTATTATTATTCTTATTCATTGTTGTATACGTTAATTATTATTATTTATTATTATTATTCATTATTGTATTAGTTTATTATTATTACTTGTTATTATAAAATTTTATTTTTATGGTTATTATAACTGTTTTATTATTTTATTTTCATCATTTATTGCTACTACTACTATTATTATTATTAACTATTTTTATAATTTTATTTTATAGTTATTATAACAGTTTTATGATTTTATTTTTCTTTATGATTCTAATTATGTAATTAATTAAAACAAATATATATATATATATTTTAAATTTACCTAATGATTCAGATGAATTTGTTGGTGCTTGTGAAACTTGTATACTATTAGTATTGGTTAAATTTTGTTTACTACCTGAGAGTGGTTGACTTCCGAGTTTATGTCTACTATTGAATAATGGATTTTGATTATCAATATTTGTTTTACTACCTATAAGTTGTTGACTACCAATATTAGATTGACTACCACGAAGACTTTCTTCATATACAAATATAAAGTTACTTTGACTACTTGTAATATCTTCTGGAAGAACAACATCTATTAATTTTAATTTAAGTGATTCTTGTGATTTTACAACATCATTTGTGCATCCACTACTCTTCAATGTATTATCATCATTATCAATAGTTGCTGTAGGAGTTTTATTGCTATTATTATTGGATTCCTTTTTTTCAGGTGTGACGTCTTCAGCTTTCATTACTTCTTTTGATGATTGATTGGTTGAATCTACTTTTTGTTGAGAATCATTATTTTCATTATTATCCTTCTTCAAATTATTTAATTCATCTGAATTTTTATTTTGATTTATTGATTCATCATCTAAATTATTATTAGCAGTAAGGGATGAACTATCATTAATATTGGAACTTTCATTATTTTTAACATTACAATTATAAGCTTCTAATTCAGATGTCAATATTGGTTCATTAGCAGTTATTTCTTTAACAACATTTTGAAGATTATTAGCATCAGATGGAGCAGATGTATGGTCATTGGAACTACCAACTTTTTTTTTATTTTTTATTTTTTTTATATTAAATACATATTTCAATATGTATAAATAATAAATTTATACATATTGAAATGAAGGGATAAAAATAGATATTTAATTATTGAATTAAAAATATAAATATATATAATAATATATAATAAAAAATTTTATCTTTTTTTTTTTTTAAATCTATTAATTATTATATTATATATATTATATACCTTCATTTATTTGTTTATCTTTTTTATTAGAATCATTATTATTCTTTCTTTTTTCTAATTCTTCCTTAATAAACGAATTAGGAATTGTTTTATAACAGTATTTTTGAACATATTCATTATTACTAATTATTTTGAATAAGGAAAAAAGAAAAATATTCAGTTATTAATAATTATTATTATTGTAGTTGTTGTTACTATTATTATTAATTTTTTTTATAGTTATTATTTTATACTATCTAAATATTTAATTTCATATTATTTTTTTTATAGTATTTATTTATATAAATTACTTACATAAGTTCTAACGAATTGATTGCGCATACTCTCTTTTCCATATCTTCAGGGTTAAAGTAATTTCCTTCATATGAACTTTATATAAAATTATATATAAATATATATGAATGTATATATAAACTTATTAATATTACTTTTATTTATATTATATATATATTTTTGTATTGTAATTTATAATGATTCTACATTTTTCTTAATTTTGGTAATAAGGCAATACTATTTGGAATATCATATATTATATTATGATCAATATTACTAATATTATACAAATATCAAAAAAAAAAATAATTTATTGTTAACTATATTAATTTTTATAAAAATATTATTAACTTTATTATTTACTATTTTATTACAATTCTCGTAAATTTCTTAATAAATTAATTTTGGTTGGAATTTTTCTAATCAGATTATTTTGTAATCGTCTAAAAGATTAATGATTAGTTTTTTTTTTAAAAGAGTAAATAAGAAAAGAAAAATATTAATATTAAAGAAAAACAATAATTTATTTTTTCTGTAATATTTTTTATAAAATATTTATAATTATACTATATTAATATAAATGTTTCCTCACTTACAATATTCTTAATTTTTTATTTTCACAAAGAGTATCAGGAATCTTTTGAATTTTATTATTATTTAAACGCCTTTAAATAAAAATTATATATTATTATTATTATTTAAAAAATTAGCTTTATAATGTATTGTATTTATGATCTTAAATTTAATTAATTAAAAAATCTTTTCTTCTTTACAATATTTTTAATCTTTTCATTTGATTAATTTCATCAGGAATAACAAGAAGTCTATTACCATCCATATATCTATAATTAAATTATAATAATAATTAATTATAAATATTCTTAAATATATATATATTAATTAATTTGAAAAAAATTACAATTCACAAAGGTTATTCATTTGAGTTAATTCAACTGGGAATTTTGGGAATTGATTATTAGAAAGATATCTGTAGTTTGATTTTTTTTTATATTATTTAGATGAAAAATAATTTTTTTATTCGAAATATATTATATTTTAAAATTAAATAAAACAAATTAATATAATTATTTAATTGTTATAAAACTCCATATCTATAGACAAAATATAAATTACTAAATTATATATTTAATTACAATTTTTCTAATTTTTTAAGAAGAGAGATTTTAAATTTGAAACAGAATAAGTTATTATCACATAAATCCCTGTATATTAAAAAATTTATTATATTTTTATTTTATATAATATAAAATATTATATATTTTTACATTAATAAAAATGATTTTATATTTTTAAATATCTCATATTATTATGTTTTTTTTTTAAATATATGAATTATTTCCTTACAATACTTTTAATTTTTGTAATCTGACAAATTCAACTGGAATTTTATTAATTTTATTGTGACTAGCATATCTAATATTTATAATTTAATATATATAAATAAAATTTATACTTAATATAATATAATATATATATATTTAATATATATATTTTTTTGTCTATATATTATTATAATATTTACAATCCTTCAAGATTACTTAGCATGTGAATTTCTCTTGGAAAAGTTTGTAATTTATTATGAGACATATATCTATATACAATCAAAAATTATAAAATAAATATATTAATATTTTTGATTATTTGATTAATTTTTATGGAATTTTTATATTATATATAGGTATATATCAAAATTCAATAAAAAATTACAAAAATTTAAGACTCTTTAATCCACCAATTTGATATGGTAATTGTTCAATCTCATTATTATTAAGATTCCTAACATGAAAAAATTATAATAATAATTAACATAGTATTCTTTATCAAATATATAGTAATAGTAATAAATGATGATATAATATTATTTATATCCTAAAAGACCATATAAATAAAAATAATAGAAAATTAATTTATATATACTGATATAAGTAAATCTTACAAAACATTAATTTTATTTAAATATCCAATTTCAGTTGGAATAGTTTTTAATTTATTATCTGACACATTTCTAGTTAATTAAAATTATTGAATTTATTAAAAAAGAAAGTTAATATTGTAGTATAAGATTTGTATATATATATTTGGCATTATATATAATTTAATTGATAATGTATTTTATTTTATTTCTTTATTTTTTTTTTATTTTATTTACAATTCAACCAAGTTACTAAAAATTCCAATATTTGGTGGAAGAGTAGATAAATAATTGCCACTTGCATCACTAATGAATTTGTTTTATATAATTTGTTTTATTAAGATAGAATTTAAATATGAATAAAAGACATAATAGTAAAAATAATTAATATAATTATAATAATAATAATAATAATAATAATAATAATAATAATAATAATAATAATAATAATAATAATAATAATAATAATAATAATAATAATAATAATAATAATAATAATAATAATAATAATAATAATAATAATAATTAATTAATTAATTATAACAATAAGTGTGTAAAATACTTTACATTCTTTTTACTTCTAAAAAGTTATCTGAAGTAAAAATTAAATGATCAAGTTTATTTCTACTAACATTACTGTTTTTTTTTTTTTTTTTTTTTTTTTAAAAGTAAAAAAATTATGAAGATATATATATATATTTATAATATTTAGTATAAATAAATATTTATGTTATTATCATAAATAATAATAGATATTTTTAAATTTCTAAAAAATTATAATCAATTTTATATAAATTATATTTATATTATTAATATATATATATATATACATACATAAAACTTTTATTATCAATTTCATATTTTTGAATATTTCCAGTTTGCTTATTTTTATGTTTACTTAAAAATAATTCCATACTTCTATTAATACTAGAGGGTCCTAATAAAAGATTAATACTTTTAAATTCTTTTTTATAATTAATTCCATCATTAATATCTTCTTCCTTAATACAGTTTATACTTTTATATTTTCTACTCATAAAAGAATCTTTATCTTCACCATTTCTAAGATTAGTACTACTATTAAAACTTAATTTGCGATTTAAAATTTGAATATCTGCATCTGTAAGAGATTTTCTAATAGTTCTGACTTCATTAATATCAGTGGTATTATGATTATCAACATTAATATCTTCTTTTTTAACATCATTTTTATCATTATTATCATCTTTTTTAATTTCCTCTTGTTTTTCTTTAAAATCATTATTATCCTCTTTTTTAATTTTTTCTTGGTTTTCTTTATTATCATTGACCTCTTGAGGATTATCTAATGTATTTATAGTGCTGGAAGAATCCATTTTTACAGGTTTTTGTTTTTTCATAAATTCATCTTCAATTATAGGTTTATTATTATCATCTTCATCATCACTATTATTATCTTCAAATCCTGAGAATTCATTACTAATATCTTTATTTTCAATTAAAACTGGATTTAATAAAGTTCTAACATCCTCTTGAGAATTTTTTTGTACAATAGGTCTAACAGAATAATCGTCTTGTCCATTTGCATTATACATTTTTGAACTGTCTTTATAATCCTCTATAGGATTGGTTGTATAGATATTAGCAGCTGACATTATATTACTTTTTCTTAATAAATAAAATTTTTTTAAATATTAAAAATTATTAATTATTTTTTTTTAATGAAAGAAATATAAATGTGATTAATATGAATATGATAAAAATTGATTTCTTCTTCTTTTTTTTTTTTTTATGTTTTTATTTATATATATATTTTATTATTATTGTTATATTTCCTTTGTATTGAAATTATATATATATTGAAAAAATGTTTTGATTGTAATATACAAGATAAAGAATATATATAAATATAAAAAGTAATTATAACTATACTTAAAAATGAAATTAATTAAAATATATGTATATAATATATATATATAAAGAAATTAATGTTTTTCTGAAATTTTAATAAAACAAATCCTTGATTTAGATAGTTTAATAATAGTAAAAATATTAGGTTTTTTTTTTTTTTTTTTTTTTTAAAAAAAAAAAAAAACCTATCTAAATTCTCCCATATATATTTCATATTTCATATTTATTTTATTTATTTATTTACTTATTTATTTATTTATTTATTTATTATATATATATATATATAAATACAAAATAATAAATATAAAATACTAATAAAATATATATTAAAAAAAAAATAAAATAAAAAGTTGGGGGATTTTGATAGTTTAAATAATCTATCTTTATTTATATGTATTTAAAATTTTATAATTATTATAAAAATAAATCATATTTTCTATTTATTTAATAAACCAAAATAGTTAATATTTTATTATTTATATTTGATTTATATTTCTGTGTAACTTTTTTTCTTTTCTTTAAACTTATTATTTTATACGTTTTTATTAATTATTTAGTTATTAAAGATTTATTAAATATAAATAATTTAAAATAATATTTAATTATTATGAATAGATATTATTATGAATGAATAAGAACTCTTAAAATAGTGTATATATTTATATTTATATATAATAAAACGTTATAATATCAAAACTATCAATAAATTTTTAATACCAATTCTTTTTTTTAAAGCACACAATTTATACATCATCTTTATTTAGTTTAAATATTAGTATATATGAATCATAAAAAAATTTTATAATTAAGAGCCTTTTAATTTTTTTTTTTTACTTATATATGTATATTGTAATTTTTATAACTTTTATATACAGTTTTAAAATATAAAAAAAAAAAAATAAAAAAAATAAAAATATTGAAATAATAATATAGTATAAAAAATGTAAATTAAAAAAAAAATATTATATAAAAAAAAGTAATAAAAAAGAAAATAATGTAACATAAAAATATATATAAATTAATTATAATTCAATGATAGAATACTAATTTTTTTTTTTTTTTTTTTTCTTTTAAAACTTCTTAAATAATGATAACAATTTTTTTTTTCTAAGTCATTACTACAATTAACTGTTATTATTATTATTAATTATTATAAATAAATTAGTCATTACTGTTAATATTAAATTTATGACTATTATTGTTATTACTTGATAATTATATTATTATTATTATTATTATTATTATTATTATTATCAACAAAATTATATCAATAAATATTTAATACCTAAAAAATAAAAGATATATATATATATATATATATATTTTATTTAATTTAATGCTTTTTAGTTTTTTTTTTTTTTTTTATTTTTTTTTTATTTTTTTTTTAAATTTTTTTTAAATTATATATATGTAATTAATAATTATTATAACTTTTTATATACTGCTTAAAAAAAAAAAAAAAAAGAAAAAAAAAAATACATAAATATTGAAATAATAATAATAATAGTATATTGATAAAAAAAAAAAATGTAATTAAAAAATATTTTATAAAAAAAAAAAAAATAAAAAATAAAAAGAACAATTTTTTTTTTAAATAATGTAAAAAATAAAAATACATAAAAATTAACTATAATTCAATTATAGAATACTAAATTTTTTTTTTCCTGTATATGTTTATATTTGTTAAATGTAAATTACAAGCAGAATAAAAAAAAATATAAAAAAATTAATCTTTTAAAAATTTCTTAAATAATAATAACTTTTCTTTTCCTTTTTTTTTTTTTTTTTTTTTTTTTTTTTTAAATCATCACTATTACTATTAACTATTAACTATTATTATTATTATTATTATTATTATTATTAAAGTTTGGATGTTTATATTATTAATATTTTTTTATAATAAATTTCTAAATAGGAAGAAAAACAATATAATAAAAAGAAAAAGATAAATGAAGTAATAATAATATAAAAATAAATTATAAATTATAAATTTATAAAATTCATGAACATAAACATTAACAATGACATTGATTTTAAATTTAACCAACCATCATTCTTGGAGCAATATTCATAGACATAAGTTCTTGGAATAATAACTTACAAGCATATGGTAAATAAACTTGACTAATTCTTGTTTTATTCTTACAACCACGACATTCAAATATATTCTTCTTTAAATTAGCAATACACATTAAACCACATAAATCACATACGTGAACACGATAAGCATCACTTGTATCGAAAAGACGTTCTTTTAAGAATTGTGCAGCACCATGACTAATCATACAATCCTTTTCCATTTCACCGAAACGAAGACCACCATCACGAGATCTACCTTCTACTGGTTGACGAGTAAGAATTTGTACTGGACCACGAGCACGACTGTGAATCTTATCATCTACCATATGCTTTAAACGTTGGTAATAAGTTGGACCAAGGAAGATTTGAGCTTGAAGTTTTTTACCAGTATGACCATTAAACATAACTTCGAAACCACGAGATTGATAGCCATTTTCTCTTAAAAGTTTAGAAATGGCTTCTACTGTAACATCAGTAAATGGTGTAGCATCACCTTCATCACCAGTAAGGGTTGAAACCTTACCAAGTAAACATTCAACCAAGTGACCAATAGTCATACGAGATGGGATAGCGTGTGGATTAATAATAATATCTGGTGTGATACCTTCAACAGTAAATGGCATATCTTCAGTACGATATGTCATACCGACAGTACCCTTTTGACCGTGTCTACTAGCAAACTTATCACCCATTTGTGGGACTCTCGTACTACGAACACGTACTTTAACGAATTTCATACCATCTTGATTATTAGTAACTAATACACGATCAACAATACCAGTTTCTGTACTTCTAAGAGGTGTTGAAGCATCACGCTTAGTGTGATGTTCAGTACGTTGACCTAATTCTTGAGAATCTTTACTAAGTGGAACTGTTTTACCAATAATAATATCATCACCACTTACACGAACACCTGGAGCGATAAGACCATCATCTTCTAATTTTTCATAAGTACCATGTCTAACACGTAAACAGAAATCACGAGTTGGCTTTTCAAAGTTTTCAACATCAAACATACCAACTTTCTTTTCTTGATCCATATAACTACGATAGAATAAACTTCTAAAGAGACCTCTATCAATTGAACTCTGATTCATAATAATAGAATCTTCTTGATTATAACCACTATAACATGCAATAGCTACAATAGCATTTTGTCCTGCAGGTAAATCACGGAAACGAAGATGTTCCATAGCACGAGTGGTAACTAATGGCTTTTGTGGATAATATAAAATATTTGCCATTGTATCCATTCTTAATTGGAAGTTTGTTAAATAAATACCCATAGCTTGTTTACCCATAGCTGATTGATATGTATTACGTGGAGATTGATTATGATCAGGGAATGGAATAATACTAGCACAAATACCAAGAATCATACTTGGATGAATTTCACAGTGAGTCCAGTTTCTAGAATAAACACTTCTTGATTTCAAACGTGTACTTGTACCGTAATCTTGTAAACTTAATTCACTTTCCTTTGTATCAAGATCTTCATGTGACATACAAATTAAAATAGTTTCTTCTTCTTCAGCATCAATAAATTCAATAATACCATTTTCAACTAAATCATCCCATCCCCAGCCTTCGCCAGTTTCATTCTAAAATAAAATAATAATATATAATATATAATATAATATAGTATAATATTAATATAATATAGCAATAATATATATTTAATAAAATATCATTTAATACCATATATATTAAAAATTAAAAATAAATAAATAAATAAATAAATAAATAAATAAATAATTTTTCACAAACATTCAATAATTTTCATATAAATATGTCAATAAAAAAAAAAAAAAATAATAAAAATTTATGTTAATTTATACTACTATATAAATTATGTATATTATCATACCCTTTGTTGAATTCTAGCTATATGGGATTTCTTTAACTTAAGTTTTTGATTTTCGACGATAAACAATGGTCTACAAATACGTCCAGCATCGGTATAAATTCTTAATTCTTTTTCTCTAATATCTCTAACAATACTAATTTCAGCATTAACATTTTGACTTCTTCTTAAATCTCTTAACGTTTTAACTAAATGATCTGGATCACGGTGAATACCAACCCATACACCATTAACAAAAATTTTAGTAGCCTCTAAAATATGACTAACATGAACTTCTTCCATATTTTCCATTGTCCATTCATCTAAAAATTCAATAATTGGAGCAGATGATGAACCAACAGATACATATGACATTAAAGCTAAATTCTTAACAAGACCACAAGCTTGACCTTCTGGTGTTTCAGCTGGACAAACCATACCCCAGTGGGTATTATGCAATTGACGTGGTTTAGCTAATTTACCATCACGACCAATTGGGGTATTTAAACGTCTTAAGTGACTTAAAGTTGAAGCAAATGTATAACGATTCAATACTTGACTTACACCAGCACGACTTTGCATAAATTTGGATTGTGCACCCCAGTTACCTGTGGCTAAAGAATATTTCAAACCATCACTAATAGTATTTGATCTAACTGCAGTATGTAAATTAAAATCTTTATTTCTATCTATACATTTTTGAAGAGTTTTACTAACATCTTTTGTTAATTTTCTAAATAACATACGGAATAATGAACCAAGTAATGGACCTGCAAGATCTAAACGCTTTTTACCAAAGTGATCTCTATCATCACATTCTCTACGTTCTAAAGCTGTAAGTAATAAACGATGAATCATATAACCAAAGAAATATGCTTTTTTAGTTTCAGTGTGTGCTCTTGTACCGATATGAGGTAATAATTCTTTTTGTAGAATTTCAGCAGCGTATCTTTATTGTAAATTTAATGTTAAAATTAGTGTAATATAAATCATTAATAACATATATTTTAATTGATTTACCTCATTAAATACTAATATTATTACTATTAAAAATATTAATTATTTTATATAATATATTATAAATAATAAGCAAGAATAAGCCAATATATACCTTATACGTCTTTCTTTAGTAACACCAACTGTAGTACCTCTTTTTCCGATATAATCAAGTGCGATTTCTTTATCTTGAATAACAAAAGCATCTTCTATACATGGTTTTAACATTTCTAACATTTGGGTATCATTGAAATCATAACAGATATGATCTAAAATATCTTTATCAGGTACAATACCTAAAGCACGGAATACAATTACAACAGGAATATCTTGTCTTACATATGGTAAAGTTGCTTTTATACTTTGACCAACAATCTTATAAAAAAAAAAAAACATATTAATTTAATATTTAATATTTTTATTATTAAAAATGAAAAATATAAAAGATATAAAAAAAAGCTAAAATACTTCGCTATTGGCTCTTGATGATGCTTTAGCAAGCATCTTTATATATAATGTACTAGCATGTCTTGAACCAGTTTCTACAGCACTTCGAATTTCTGCTGTATAAGAATATGGTGATGGAGGTGATTTTGCAAATACATATATAATATTTGACGCCATTCTTTCTTGTGCAATTAATACTTTTTCTGAACCATTAATTACAAAATAACCACCCTATAAAATAAAATTATATATTGTCAAAGAAAATATATTTAAATTTTTAAAAATCCCAACCTTATTTTTGAAATCCTTCTTCCAAATCCATTATTAATTATTACTGATTGATGACATTTCATTTATTACTATATATAACAAAATTTAATAATAAAAAAAATCTCTTACTTGATCATATGGACATTCACCAACTTCATGTAAATCTTGATCTCTTAAACCACTTAATATACAATAACTTGATTTTAACATAATAGGTACTTGTCCAATAAATGCTTTAACTACTGGATCTTCTGCCTCATCTTCCCAATTCATTTCTGCAAATGAATTTCCTTGATTTTTAGGATCTTCAGGATCTGCTACTCTTACTGTTTTTTTCATAGCAACATATAAAGGAGCAGCATATCTTTATTATTATTATTATTATTGTTGTTGTTGTTGTTATTAATTTAATAATTTACATTGATAAAAAAAAATAAAATAAAGCATTAAAAAATATTAATAAAAATATTTATATAAAATATTTATTTTAGAATATATTTTTTCCTTACGTTAAATTTCTTAAACGTGTTTCTTGTGGAAATAATGGATGATTATTACCATCAGGTTCAGTAAAAGTTGGTTTACTTAAGTAAATTTGACCAAATTTTATAATATATTGTTTCTTTGATATTTCATATTTAATAAAAGATTATCAGTATTAATAATTATATTTATAAAATCATTAATTTATATATAAAAATATATGTATATAAGTATATATTATTATTAATCTAATAACTTTTTTATAAATTTCATTTCAAATTTTTATACAATAAAAAATTCATTTAAATTTATTTATTCAAAAATTATTTCTTTCAAATTTTAGAAATTTACTGTGACATCATTTCCTTGTCCTGTATGTTGAGCTGTTGTTTGCAATACTAATTGTGCATTTTCTTCAACAATTTCTTGCATACTATTTTGGATGAATTCATCAAATGAATCAAGTTGTTGTCTTACAAGACCTTTTTCCTGAAAAAAAGCTGTAATTACAGTCCAAAAATCTTCTTGGACTAAAAGATCTTCTTCTTCATTATAATAATCCTCTTTAAATATTTTAATTCACAATAAAAATTACACCACCAAAAATTAATTTAAAGGAAAAAAAAGAAAAATAAAATTAAAGTTTTAATATATCATACACAAAATATATATATATATTTTATTTGTTTATTTAATTATTTTATTTTATTTTATTATTTTTATTTTATTTATTTTTTTTTTTGATTATTTTACCATCCATATATTGTTGATTATAATCATCCATTGTTATTTATAAAATGTTATAAAAAAAAAAGAAGAAGACAAAATTAAATAAAATAATAAATTATAAAAAAAAAATACAATGGAATGTATACTAATCTAATTTTGAGATGTGAAAAAAAAAAAAAAAAAAAAAAAAAAAAAAAAATTATAATAAAAATCCGGTTTATTATAAATAAAAATTTTTTTAAATTTTATATTATAATGTATAATATAGTATATCACATTTTTATTGGTGGAAATCTTCAAATATTTATGTATTATATATTTATTTTTTATTATATTATAATAATTATTATTATATTAAAATTATTATTATTATGTAAAATGATATATGTTTATAATTTAATAATGATAACAAAATATTAATATATTTTCAAGAATTTAATTATCACAACAAACTTCTTTGTTTAAAATACTTATGATTTCTTTTTGATTATTTTTAGTATTAATATCTTTATGTATTATTAATAATATATTTACCATTTCAATAATTTAATGATAAATCCATTTTTAATGAAGAAAAATTTTAGTATCCTCATACCTATCTTATTATTAAATGAGTTTCATATTATTGACACTATTAAATTAAAATTATTTTTAACTTAGTCGTATCGATAAATTATTGAAAAAACATAAAAAAAATTATTTTAATAAATTATAAAAGGAAGCATTATTGTTCTACACATTTTAAACTTCTTTTATCATCTAAATATTTAATTATATTAAAATAATTTAAAATAATTAACAAAATTGAACAAAACATTATTAACAATATAAAAAATCTATTAATTCTATTATATAAATAATAATTTTGAATTATTTTTATAAATTAAAACAGTTACATATCAATTATTTTGTATTAATAAATTTCATAATCGAAAGTTTTATTAATGATTCCATCCGTATAAATTTAACTAAAGCTTTTTATTATATATTCTTCATTAAAAAATAAATATTTATTTATTTAATCAAGTAATAATAATAACACTATTAATATAACACTTGAATTTATTTGATTACTTATATAATTTTTAGTTTTTTTTTATTTATTCATTTTTTTTATTTTTAGTTATTGATATAATATAATAATTAAGATTAACGTTTTTTATATAAGTGAATATCTTAAAAATAAAAAAAGAAATTTAGAAAAAAATTTTACCTATTAAAACAAAAATATAATACACTATTTATTAAAATATAATATTAAAAATTCGATTAAGATAATATATAATTGTGTGGTCTTTTGTAAAAAATGTAACACAAAAAGTTTAATAAATTTGTAAATATTCAAAAAAAAAAAAAAAAAAAAAAAAAAAAAAAAAAAATAAAAATAAAATAAAAAAATAAAAATATATAAAAACAGTTAAAAACATAAATGCTAATGATGAATAGTAGAAGGTATATTATAGTTTAACAATAATAAAAAAATAAATCCATATTAGAACTTAATCTATCAATATTAACTACAATTATAATCTTGGAATTAATATTGATTAAATAAATCATTTACCTAAATAATATTATCATTATCAACATTGAATTTGGAAAGGTTAATTTTGAATTATATTGATTACAATATAATAATGAACACTAATCATAATATGAATTGCAGAACTGTCAGGTTACCTTCATTCCCTTTCACTAATAAAAATAAATATATTCAGTACTAATTAACATTTTTATATCTTTTATATTAAATTATTATCACTTTATATTAAAATTACAATCATTTTCTAACAAAATTACCTTCAGTAATACTAAGTGAAACCATTATTATTTGAATTAGTGTTGTGATTTAAAATATTTTTTTTTTAAAAATATAAAGAGAATAGTCTAACTCTGAAAAAAAAATTAAAATAAACCCTTTACAAAAAAAAAAAAAAAAAAACTTTAACTAATGATCAATTCCTTGTTCATTGTTAATATTGACAACAAGAACCCTATACAAATTATAAGATTAAAATTATTTATTATCAATTTACAATTTTATCAACTCTAGAAATTTTATAGTTGAAAAAAATTAAAATTAATTATTTTTTAGACTAGGATTAATCATTATTTAAAATTATTAAATTTTAACATACATGTGAAATATAAATTACATTAAATATAATACATGAAATGTAAAATAAATAAAAGTAATAAAATATATTACAGATATTAATCAGATTAAAAATATTAAATAAACAAAAAGGACAGAAGTTAAACTTTTAACCTCTCCCATTCAACGAATGAAATATCATTCGAATCTGTGTCGAATGCTTTATATATTCGACGTCGACGCCCTTGAAGCTGCTCGGAGTGTTCTTATTGTTATTATACCAAATGAAAAGAATCTTAAAAAATATATTTACATTTAGCATAATAACAGTAAGAAATTGCGATAGACTTACAATATCCGGAAGAGGAAACTCTAATGAACTTTTGATAAGTTGTTCACGCCACTATCTCCATTCCACATCAATTTTTAGTTTTTCAAATGTATAACACCCATCAAGGAAAGCATTAAACATCAAGTAATATATATATTATCTTCACAATCTTCGTCCGAGTCCATAGATATTTCTAGTGATTTATCTTCAATAGTTAAAGGAAACTTCAAGAATAAGTCATCAAAGTGGTTAAGTACTATATTCCTATCATTTTGAAAGACCTTACAATTGAAAATTCATTGAGGAAAACTTTTCGTTTTTTCACCATAGCAAAGGCACCAACGTAGGAAAGTTTTCAAAAGTTGATTTACCTTTAAGTAAAAACTTGAAATTAAAAAAGTTCTTTCAAAAAAGGAAATTAAATTACTTCTTTTAAGGTATAAAATTCTTTAGTCCATGAATAATAATATAAGGCATAATAGGAATATTTATAATTAGTTCTTTAATTAATACAAGAAGGTTTCCCCCATTTATCGAAACAACGAATTTGAATAATAGCACAAATAGTTCACAATTTTTTTTTTTTTTTTAAAGCACACAATTTGTGCATCATCTTAATAAAGATGAGTTTATATATTACTATACACGAATCATAAAATATTATATATATAAAATTACTTATAGGATAAATTAACATTTTCATTATTATTCGAATAATATTTACCAATATATATATTATTTCACAAGATATGGTATTAGTGCAAGCGTTAGAGTTAATAGATTTGTGTCCAAGACTCAAAATAACCCACCATTGAATATAGATTGGGCTTTTTTGGTTTTATTCTTATTAGAACCAAAAAAGGAGAGAGTAATAGTTTAAAATACCAATAATATGGGAATAAAGAATTTTTCTTTTATGAACCAAAAGAATGTTACGAAATATTAATTATAATATTACGTATTAATATTAAATATCACAAGAACAGAAAAACATACCTTATACCTAATTTCTACCCCTTATTTAAAAAAAAAATAATTCTTATAGAAAAAATTAAAATACTTGCAGTTGTTTTTAAAATAACTTTAAACATTTCTAAAAAATTTTTAATTTAAAAAAAAGGTCTTGCAACTTAAAAATATTGTTTGATATTTTTTTTTAGATTTGTTATTAATTTTTATATATTACTATCAATTAAAAACATACATACACATTTAAATATTTATTATTGAATTAAATTAATAAAAAGCGGATCAGAAACCAAATGTTCTATAAATAGTGTTTTTTATATATTAAAATACATATAAATGTTGTTTTATATAATAATAATAATAAATATAATATAAAATAAATAATAATAATAATAATAAAACCCTTTATATATAAATTTTATATATATATTTTAACATATATATTATACATATATATTTAGCAATTTATTTTATATATAAAAATACCAATTTTTATGTATTTTAATATCAAAAATACCATTTTTTGTGTATAAATGCATATAAAATAATATTTATAATATTTATAATATTTATAACATTTATAATAATAATAATAATAATATTAATAATAATAATAAAATATATATAATATATAATAATAAATAAAAATAAAACTTATTTTATTAATATTTATAATAAAAACTTATATTTATAATAAAACTTATATATTTTATAAAATATTAATATTTATTAAATTTATTAATAAAAACTTATATATTTTAAAAATTAATTTTAATATCAAAAATACCATTTTTAGTGAATTTTATATGTTAAAATACAATTTTTAGTGAAAAAACATATATAAAATAAATTATAGTGGACCAGAAACATTTACAAATTTTTGGAGATACCTTATGAATATTATACAAGTTGACAGAGATGATTTATATATCAATTGGCATAATAATGATAAATGTGGATAAGATTAGGATACAAGAAAAAAAAAAAATAAAAACAAAAAAATATAAAAAATATTTAAACTATAAATCAAATAACAAAATTATTTAAAGAAATTATAAAAATAATTACCAACAATATCACATCAAAACAATTTATATATATTTTATAAATTTTTTAAAAAATTAAAAATAAAAAAAAAAAAAAAAAAAAAATAATATATATATATATTATCAACTTAACCAATTTATACAATTTTAATAGTATAAACTTGTTATGCATTTTTATTATTATTATTTTATATTTATGAAACCATTTTCATAAATTAAAATTTGTATTTATTTGTTATTTTATAATATCTTTTTTTTTTTTTTTTCTTCAATTTTTTTTTTTTTTTTTTTTTTTTTGATTATTTTTATCTATTGTTAAGAAAATGGCAAAATAAAAATAAATATGTAAATAATATTAAAATTATAATAAAGATGTATTACCTATATAATGATGTTTTATACTCATTTTAATATTTAAATTACCGAAAATATTCAAAATTACGTTTAATAATTAATACTACTTTCACATAATAAAAATTTTATCTATTTTAAAATAATAATAAATTCTTTAACTTCTTCAAATATATGTATCTAAATATATCCATTATAGATCCAAAAAAAAACATATAAACATATTTTCTTCAAAAAAAATTTTATATTTTCATTTTTAATCCTTTTCCTTAATAAAAATTCTTCCTTAATTTTTCCTTTTCAAACATTAATTTAATCAATAATTTAATTTTATGAACAAGTTTTGGTATTCATTAAATAATTTTTTGTAAACATCCATCCATCCATCTTTCCGATTATTTGATAAAATAAATAAAAAACCTGAAATTTTTGCATTTATAGATTATTGACATAACACATTTTAAATACATATTTTACTGTAACTTTCCGTTTCTTTATATACATATTATTTACATTATTTTCTTACTGATTACAAATATCCATTTTTCTTACTGATAATGATACAGACAAATAATTGAAAATATATATAATTATCGCTTCTGTTTATTTAAAATATTTTAAATAGTTCTATAAATAATATGGATATAAATGATAATTGGCTTAAAAAATGTTTAAATAAAAATAATATAAAATTAGTTTTAAAAAAAAATTTTTAGAATGGGAGTTAATTATAAATATACTTATTTTTATATAATTTTTAATTTTCGTATAATTTATAGTTTTTTATTGTTTAAAATATTTTATTGATCTAGTTTACTCTTATACAATGTTTTTTTTTACTTTTAATAAAAAAAATATTCAAGAGAATAACTTTTTCCAACAATCATATTCGTCAATTTTACTTAAACAAGAGCTTCGTATGGAACTGGGGCAATAGTAGTTGGAACGTTACCCTTAGTAGAAACGAAACGAGCTTCACGTGGTTGTTCTGGTTGACGACAGACATTAACACGAGTACCAGCAGCCTTAGCAGCAGCCTTTAATTCAGCGTTCTTCTTGACACGGTTAAGGAAGTCTTGACGACACTTAGAGTGCTTGATGTGTTCAATACGGACATTGATTCTCTTTTCCATGAATCTGTTACCGACTTGCTTGTTAACAATGATACCAACGGAGGTCTTAGTGACATTGTAGATAACACCAGTCTTACCGTGGTAGAACTTGTGTGGCATACCCTTTTGGACAGCACCATTGGCCTTGATATCAACAATATCACCAACACGGTAGGTCTTTAAGTAAGTAGATAACTTAATTGGACCCTTGGTGCGGAAATCTCTGGCGAATAAGTGACGAGTTCTAGCTCTAAGACCGTATGAATGTGGCATTGCTGTTAATTATACAAATATGTTGGTATACAATAAATTATACACTACAGGAAGTTAAAAATTTCCTATATATAATTAGAGAGACTATTTAAATTTTGGATCCAAACTCAAAGTTGATTTTATACTATAGATGGGTTTTTTTATATTACACGTGATTTTAAGATAGTTGATTGGTTATTTTATTCAAAATTTTAAAATTTTTTAAATGATTGGAATTATTTTTACTATAATTTATATATATTTTTTTAAAAAATATACAATTTTAATACATTATGTATTAAAAATTCACGTATTTAATTTAATGAGAAAATAAAAGATTTCTTTTTTTAATTTATATATTAATTAAATAATATCAAACTTTAAAATGTTTAATTTAAAATATTTATAAAATATTATTTTTTTATCTTGGTTATATGTTAATTATTTGGATATGTATAATATAATAAAATGGATTCATCACAAAATCGAAATTATTTGAATAGTTTATTTATTCAAGCATTTATGGCAAAAAAAATACTATCAATTGAAGAAACAAAAACACTTTATAGTAAAATTTGTGATGCTTGTGAAGGTATATTCGAAAATAATTTAAAAATATTTTATTCATATAATTATTAATTTTATATATATTTAATTAATTTATTCATTCATTTCCATTTAATTTAAAATTTTTTATTACTAGTCATTTATTCAGATAATTCATTTGAAAATTTTATGAAGGAAATTCATAATACCCTAATAAAAATTGATTTTGATATAAAAAGAATTCAATCGAAATCTGATGGTCATTTTTTTTATATATGGGTATATATTAATTATACTATTTTAATAATTACTATTTAGTATAATTACAATTAATTAATGACAATTAAATCAATAATAATTATTTTTTATTTTCAATATTTTAATATAAAAGATTAATTTAATAAATGACGATTTTACCCAACTATCAACTCAATATACCCAAAATGAAATTGTTATATTTAAACGAATTGTAAATATTTTTTTAATTTCATTATTTTATTTTTCATTATTTCTTGTATATAAAATTAGAAAATAATTATTAACTGATTTCTAATTATGAATGTTAAAATAAATTATTTAACATAATAAATCAATCATTTAACACAGTTAGAGTTAATTATGGAAAATTATTCAGAAAATTACCAATTATCTTCAACAGATGCTATTCGAGAAATAAGTAAACTAAAGTATTCTTTTACAAAAAAAGATATCGAAGCTTTATTAAAACGATTTCAAAAAGATAGATGGATCATGGAAAAGTACTTCTATATTTATTTATTTATTTATTAAATAACAAATATATATATACTAAAATTAATTAAATATATATATATATATATAAGAGAAGGGAAATATTCTTTAGATATAAGGTCAATAGCAGAACTATCAGAATATATAAAAAAGAATATATTAAATGAAGATGAATTAATAGAATGTCCAATATGTTTAGATTATATTTTTTCAAATGTAAATAATTTAAGCATAATAAAATTATAATTATATATATAGCAGAATAAAATTAATAATTATACAATAAATATATATTATTTAATATATTATAATAATTTAGGTTGAACGTTGCTCAAATCCAGATTGTGATTATTATTTACATACTTATTGCTTAGCAATAAAATTTGGTAAAAATAGTTATTCAAAAAGATGTCCTAAATGTAAAGAATTATGGGATATTGATGAGAATATTATATCAGGTGAAATAGAAGATGAAGATAATTACTAATAATAAAATATAATAATTCTATTGAAGAATATTGATATATCAAGAAGTATACTTGATACATATCAATATCAGTAAAAATAATTTACTGTATGAAATAAAAATTAATATTATACATTATTTGTATATATATAAAGTTTAAAATTTATCAATTTTACTATTAATTAATAATAAATAAATAAATAAATAAATAAATTATATTAATTATATAATTAATATGATTTTTTATTTTTTAGATATAAAATAAAATAAAAAAAATAAAAAAAATAAAAAAAATAAAAAAAAAAAAATTATATCAATAATAAGAAAAAAAAAAAAAAAAAAAAAACGTTTAAAGTATATTTATTTTTTTATTTATTTATTTATTCATTTTTTTTTTTTTTTTTAGAAAAATATAAAATATAAAATAAAACGTATATTTCGTTTATAATAAAAAATAGTAATAATATTTATTATTTAAAATTAATTATTAATTTCTAATAATTGTTTATATATATATATATAACTATAATAGTTTTTAAAAACACAAATATTATTTGTATAAAATAATATATATAAATCAAAGATTAGTATATAGTTTTAAATAAATTATTAAAATCTTTTTCTATATATTATACAAATGTGTATATATATATATATTTATATCATATTTATATTTATGATTTTTTTTTTTTTTTTTTTTTTTTTTTTTTGTTAATTTGCTTTGTTTTTACTTTCGTTTTTTGTTTGTTTTACGTTAGTTTTTTATTATTATTATTATTATTATTATTATTATTTTTATTTTTATTCTTATTTTTTGTTTTTATTGATTTATTGATTTATTGATTTATTTTTTTGTTTTTGTTTTTGTTTTTTGTTTTTTTTTTTTGTTTTTTTGCTTTTATTTTTTTATTTTTTTTTTTTTTTTTTTTTTGTTTTGTTTTGTTTTTATTTTTATATTATTTTTTTGTTTGTTTTTATTTTTTTTTTTTTATTATTTTTATTTTTTTTTTTATTTTTTTTGTTTTTGTCTTTTGTTTTAAAAATATTATTACTACTTATTTTATTAATTTTATTCTTATTTTAATAATATATATCAATTCATTATTGATTTTATTTTGTCTTACGGTTTTTTTTTTTTTTTTTTTTTTTTTTTTTTTTTTTTTTTTTTGTTGTTTTTGTTTTGTTTTTGTTTTGTTTTTTATTTTTTGTTTTTTAAATTATTTTTGATTTTTACTATATATATATTTTATTTTGATTATTTATATTTATAAATATTTCTTTTATTTTGTTTAATTATAAAATTATTATAATAATAATATTATAATTTAATATATCAATAAAAAAAATTATTCATTAATAACTTCAACAAAATTTGAAGGAATAAGTCCTCTTCTACGACAAATAGTACCATCAGCTTTCATCTCATTAACTTCTGTTTCCCACCATCCATCTTCTTGTACAGCTAAAATTGGTAAAACAGAATTAGCAGTAAATGATACTTCTTCAAATGAAACAGCTTCATAATTATATAATGTATTAACTAATAAAAGTAAAAATTAAAAATTAAAAACAATAATAATAATAATAATTAATAATAATTAATAATTAAATTAATAATTATATCAATATTTAAAAAAGATATTAATAACACTAATAATAAATCAATATTAAAAAACTAATATATAATAATATTTTTTTTTTTTGTTTGTTTGATTAAAAAAAAAAAATATAATAAATAATTAAAATATTAATTATTTTTACCTCTAAAAAGTACAGGTTTTTTAACTCTTAAATCATATGGATTATATGTAGTTCCTAATTCAATAGCTGGTGATTTTGGAATATTATTTATTTCGATATATTGTTGAGATGGTGTGGTTGGTTGCCCTTGATATTGTGGCATTAATTGTTGTTGTAATTGTTGTTTCATTTGTTGTGAAATTTGTTGTGATTGATTAGATTGAGATTGAACATATTGTTGTTGTTGGGTTTGTTGTACTGGAATATATTGTTGTTGTGAAACATGTTGCTGTTTTGGAGTATATTGCTGTGAAGCATATTGTTGTTTTGGAGTATGTTGTTGTGAAGCATATTGTTGTTTTGGAGTATGTTGTTGTGAAGCATATTGTTGCTTTGGAGTATGTTGTTGTGGTGTATATTGTTGTTGTGGTGTATATTGTTGTTGTGGTGTATACTGTTGTTGTGGTGTATATTGTTGTTGTGGTGTATATTGTTGTTGTGGTGTGTATTGTTGTTGTTGAGAAGAATAAGAGAGTTCTTTTGTCATAGAATGTGGAGAACCTGTATTATTTGTATTATTGGTAGAGCCAGCTCCACCATTCATATATTGATAGAGTTGATTCTTATTATTTTTTGAATTAGAATTAAGAGAAGGTGATCCCATAACGTTTTCACTAAACTTTGGTGTACGATTAGCCGATTTATTTGAACTTAACGAAGCTTGGGATGGACGGCGATTACTATTGTTTAAAGAGCTAATAGAACTAATTTTTGAAATCTTAGCAGATTGATTAGAATTATTTGAAGATATTGAAGAGGGATATTTATTTAAAGCAGATTGCATTTGACTATTTACATTTGAATGATAATTCATTATATTTTGATTTTCCAATGAACTATTACTTGAGGAAGATTTATGACCTAATTGTAATTCTTGATTTTGTACCATTTGATTACGTAACATTGGTGGTATAAAATGAAGTCCATACACTAATGTTGGAGAATCTGGTTTTTTATCTAAATTATTATCTTTATCTTGTTCATTTATACGAGTACGTTCATTCATACTATTATTTACATGACTATTATTACTAATATTACTATTTTCTTGTTTAGTACTCATCATTTTATTATTAACTGCAGCTATAGCTGCTTCTGCTACATTTGCTTCTCCTGTTTTTAAACTTCTAATTGAAGAAACTCTTTTTGCTTTAGGAATTTGTTCTTGTGATGTTTGCTGTATTTGTTGTTGCATTTGATCATAGGTATCTTTTGTAACACCAAATAAACTTTCTCTTCTTTCCATTCTTATTATAGTTCCATCTTTTTTATAAGACTTTCTCTTTGAATGAGAATGTTTACGAGAATGAGTTGGAGGTTCAGTTCCTTTTATGGATTTTATTTGATCCTCGACATAACTTTTTGAATTTTTATAATTTTCAGCTTCAAGTTGTTCTTTTTGTAAATCAATTTCTTTTTGAATTTCATTACTTGAACTTCTAACTGGAATAATTCCTTCATTAACATTCATATTATTATTTATATGACCAAAAATTTGTGTATCATAATGTTGAGTATTTTGATTTTGTATTATATTATTATAATTTTCTTGTACTACTTCAACATTTTGATTTTCAATTTCTTTATTCTCTTCTTTTTCTTCATTATATCCCTTATAAACATCTTCTTCTTCTTCTTCAGGTTCTAATCTTGGAATATTACTATTAACTGGAATAGTATTATCAAATGAATTACGTAAATTAGTTTGAGAATTTGGCGTATTTGGTGTATTTACTGAAATAATATCATTATCATCAATGACAACAATATTATTTTCATATGTTTGTGAATTATAACTTTCACGATCATTATTATAATTTTCAGGATTAAATGAACCACCTTCGTTATCGGTAATTTCAATAGAACTTTCTTCAATAATTTTAATTGATTCTACATCATCAGTACTTGTAGTTGAATAATTACCATAACTATCTCTAAAACCTAATTCTTTAAAAGTTGGAATTGGTTTTATATCTAAATCATCATAATCTTCAGATTTAATAATATCATTAACATCTTTTACAGTAGTTTTTAATTCATTATTCTCATAGGCTTGTAAATCATCAACATCTTTAATCTCTGCTACTAAAGGCTCATCTTTATTACTTTCATTATTTTCTTTAACAACATCCACATGATCATCATCATCATATACTTCACCAATGTCAGCTTTTAACATTTTAATATCTTCCTTTATCTTTTCTTCAATATTTTCTATATCTTCAATATTTTTAACCTCAGCCTTTAATACATTTGATTCATTACTAATATTAATATTATTTGATTTAACTTCACCAGCCATATTTTCTTCGAATACTTCTTGTAATTTATTTTCTACAGTTTCTTCTTCCATACTTTCTATTACATCATTATCAGGAACCATAGTATTTTCAGTATTACTATTAACTTCATCTATTTGTGGACTTTTGTTATTTTTATCATCATTTCCAATTAATATTTTTTCACTTTGAATTACCTCTCCTTTTTCAGATTCTAAATATTCAATATTATTAGTTAATGAAGTCTTATCTTCTTCCAAATCATGTTCACTATTATCTAATGGAATTGGACTTATAATCGACATTGAAGTATTTATTCCTATTGGTGCAGGTGGTAATGCATGTGATGGCTCATCATTTGGAATTGGTGTATTTTCTTGTGAATCTTGATTAATTCCATCTAATATTGATTGAGCAGTTAAATCATTGATTGTTTTTTCTTCTTCTTCAACAGATGGTATTAATGGTACAACACTAATTGTACTAACATTTGGATCAACATTTTTCTCTTTATTATCGTTATCATTAACCTTTAAGTTTTTACCATCTGTTTTTAATTCATTGTCAATATCTGACTTAAATTTATCATCATTTTTATCTAATTCATTTTCTGAGGTTTTTGGAGACTTATTTGTAACATAAAGTGAAGTACGTTTCTTTCCAAATCTCTTCTTTAACGGAGATCCACTAACTCTTTTTGGACTTTCTTTATTTTCCTCCTCAGATTGTTTTGAATTAATAGACAATTGTTTAGATACTTGTTGATTAATAGAATTTTGATTATTCATTGGTTTTGTTTGTAATTGTTGTTGACCAGGAATTTGGGTACTATTTTGTATGTGATTTACATCTGGATTTTGATTTGAATGTATTGGATCATAATACTGATTCATTGAAGGTTGTGAAGTCATTGGTATATTTTGTACATTACTATTATTATATTGATTTGGATAACTTGATTTACGGACTGTTTGTTGTGATTGTACATATTGTTGAGTTTGATTAGTTTGTTGAGGTTGTTGAGGTTGTTGAGGTTGATTAGATTGTTGAGTTTGTTGTGGTTGTTGTGGTTGCTGTTGTTGTGGTTGTGGCTGTTGTGGTTGTTGTGGTTGTTGTGGTTGGAAATGATGTTGTTGAAAATGTGATTGTTGCATTTGAGGTTGCATTTGAGGTTGCATTTGAGGTTGCATTTGTGGTTGCATTTGTGATTGGAAATGTTGTTGTTGCATTTGTGGTGGAAATTGTTGAGATGGTACTTTTCCTCTTGATTCATTACGTTGAGTATGTGGAATTGAAAATTGAGGTTTTTCAGAATCACCATTTAAATCTACAACATCTTCTAAATATTGAATATTAGAATAATAATTAATATATTTTGGTGCTTCTGATATAATTGAACCAGTTTTGTGTTCTCTAATATAATTAATTATATCATTTTTACTGTCACATTTTTCTAATTGAACACGTAATTTTTCACATCCTTCATCATCAGCAACACAAACCGTTGAAAACATATTAGCATAATTCCACATTTGGTCAAATAAGAAATGTATTCTTTCTTCTTCAAATTTTTGATAATTTTCACATTTTCTTGTCCATTCCTGTTGCCATTTTCTATAAATTTGATGTAAACGATTTACCACCATTATATATTCTTTATCAATTTCTTTAGCTTCTATCAAAGATTGTCTTAATAAAGATTTATAATACTGTACTTCTTCTGGTAAGCAATCATTTAATTTTTTTGAAATTAATACTGCTGCTTCACATTTTTTTTGATATTTTTCATTTACTTTTAATACTTCTTGAGTCTGAGAATTTTTAAGATATAAATGACGTTCCATAACCGTCTTATAATTATTAATAATTTTTTCTTGATTTGAAGAAAATTCATCCAATAATGCATTTATTTGATCTTTAATATCTAAAGCTAAATCAATTCTAGATTGCCCAGTAGCTTCAATTTCTAATCTAAGAGTTTCCATAGAATCTCTCATTGATACTATTTCATCTTGATCAATTAAATTTTTTGATAATTCCACTAATTGTTTACCATAATTTTCTTCAATTTCTGCTCTTCCTTTTAAAACTTTATTTAAATTATCACATGCTACTTTTGTTCTTCTCATATGATTTAACAATACTTCTAAGCCCTTATCGCCTTTACCCTTTAAATATATAAATTATAAATAACAATAATATTAATAAATAACTATAAGATATATTTATAGATAATAAAATAATAAATAAATAATTATAAATAATAATAAGATAAATATTTATATAAATAAATACCCAAAAATTGGCAGCAAAAGAATTTTCAATTTCATTCCTATAATTATTCATTGTCATTCTTTTCTCATTCATTTTAACTTTATATTATTATATTATAAAAATTCTATTTCTATATAAAATCTATATCGAGGTATTTTTTAATTATATTAATATTCTTAGATAATATATTTTATCTATGCTAATTTAAAAATATAAAAATATTAATATTATTTTTTTCCTTTCTTTATTTTTAAATTAAAATTTCAATATAAATAATTTAAAAAATAATAAAAATAATAAAGTTTTCTTTAATATTTTTTTATTTTTTTACAAAATGACTAAATTATTACTCTTTATTTTAAATTATTCGTTTAATTATTATATTGAAAATTATAGTAATTTTTATTTATATATATATATAAAAGCTATATATTATTTGGTATAAAATAAAATTTCTTATTTTACTATAATTTTAATTTATTATTCTATTTAATTTCACTTTTAAAATATTTATTATTTTTTTTTTAATATTTTATTTTGTTTAATTTAATTTTATTTTATCTGTTTATTTTTATTAATTTCTCAAGTGATTTAATATATATTTAATTTATATAATAATCAATTGAATATATGAATAAAGATAGTTTTTATAGTTTTAATTTATGATTTTAATATTTATAGTTTATAACAATAAATTATTTTCGAATTTTATTTTATTTGGTTTTATTTGGTTTTATTGGTTTTATTTGATTCTATTCTATTTTATTTTATTCTATTTTTTTTTTTATTAATTTATCTTGATTATAATCTATAATTACAAATTTCTTTTATAATTGTAAAGCTTGAATATTTTTAATTTATATAATATTTAATATTTAATAGTACTTTATATAATTGATAATTGAATTTCTATTTCTATTTCTATTTCTATTAATCTTTTACAACTTTTAAGAAAGAAAAATAAATAAAAATAACTAGATTTTATATTTCAATTATATCAATATATATTTAAATTTACTTATATTTATCAAAAAAATATTAAATAGAAAAAGAATAAAAAGTTATAATAAAGTTATAACAATAAGTTTATATAATATTTATTTTATATTCTAAATGATTTACTATTATTTATAACTTATTTTCTAACTTAATAATTTAAACTTCTTTCTTTTACTTTTTACATATTTATAATTATAAATGACTATTGAAAGATAAAAAGAAAAAAATTTTTAAATTTTTATTTTTTTTTTTTTTTTTTACAAATAAAAAATGTTTTTAATTTATTATATTAATATATTATTATGTATTTGTATTTTATTTTTTATTATACATATATATTATAATTTTATATAAAATAAAATAAAATACGTAAAACTCTATTAATTCAATATATATTAGAAATTTAATATTATTTATATATTATTAATAATATAAATATATATTAATATATTGTTTATATAATAAAATATTTAAATATAATAGATTTTATATATTAATAATATATGAAGAAATAATATTAAAGATTTATAGTTAATAAAATTATTTTACTGAATTTCATAATAAAAATAATGGTTTATAAAAATTTTTAAATATTTGTATTGCATTTCATTTATATATAATATATTTTAATATATTATTTCATCTATTTTATATTAATTTTTAAAAATTTTTTTAAGAAATAAATAAATAAATAAAAAAAACATAAAAAATTTATAATAATAATCAATTTTTATTATTTATTTAATATTATTAAATTAATTTATATTGTATAATTACTTTATATTATATAATTAATATATTATTATTATTTTTTGTTAATTTTCATCTCATAATAAGTTACATTTCAATATATTTAAATGTATTGATTATATATTAATTAATTAAATAATATATTAGTTCATAACATATTATATATAGTTATATATTAATTCTAATATATTTTATATATATTGAAAATGATTCAATATTAAATAACTTTATTGAATATATTATAAATTATAATATAATATATCAAAATTTAAATTCAGATTATCCTAATATATTATTGTATTAATAAAAGTATATATAAGCAATAGAAGTATGATTATTAATCTATTAATGCTATTACATCAATAAACCGTTTTACTTTATTGGTAATGAACAATTCCAAGTCAAATATAAATATATTTCAAAAACTTTAATAAATAATAAAAAAAATAATAAACACAAATTGTTGATATTTGAATAAATGTTATCAATAAAATAAACATAAACATTATATTTTCATTATTAATTAAACTTAATTATTATTCTTTCATTCCTTGTTTATTATGATTATAATTATGATTATAATTATTATAATTACCATTATTAATAATTATTAATAATTATTAATAATAATTATTCTTAGTAGTAGTATTATGATTATAACTATTATTATTATTATTATTATTATTATTATTATTATAATTTATTATTATTATTATTATTATTATTATTATTATTATTATTATTATTATTATTATTATTATTATTATTATTATTATTATCATTATTATTATTATTATTATTATCATTATTATTATTATTATTATTATTATTATTTATTATCAAAAAAAATTTTTTTTTATATTTCTATATTATTTAATTTAATAATAAATTGTATAAATATAAAATCAATTGCTGATATGATTATTTAGTAGAACATTTTTTTTTAAGCACACAATTTGTACATCATCTTTATTGAGCAATTCAACATTTTATTCTTATTTATTTATTTATTTATTTATTTATTAAAAAGGAAAAGAAGAAATAAAAAATTAATTTTAATTATCTATAAGATATTAAAAGATATATTATTAAATAAAGTGATTTATTTTTCATTTATATATTAAAAAGGAAAAGAATAAATAATAAACTAAATTTAATTAATTAATTATAAGATATATTATTAATTTGCTTTGGATGTTACATTATTTTATGTCTGCATACTAAATGTAAATACTAATTCTTTAAACACAATTATTTTTTTATGAATGATTATTCTTTTTATTATTATTTTTAATTATATTTTATATTAATTGTATCATTTTATTAATATGTATAGCTTTATGAAAAAACTTTTTTATTGTTATTATTATTGTTTATTTTTTTGTTTGGATTCTGTGATTTATATATATATATATATATTATTTATTTATTTATTTATTTATTTACTAATTGAATATTTTCTAATATATTACAAAAACAAAAATAATTCATTAAAATAATCCTAACCTATATAAAAATTCTAACCTCATTACTATATTAATTATTAAATGTTAAATATATAAAAAATTAAAGATTAAATATATTAAAAAATAACACTTCATAAATATTTTATTTATTTTATTTTATTTTATTGTATTATTTAATTACACTTCTCTCATTAAAAATAATTAAAATTATTTAACATTATCAAATTTTAACAATGTATAATATTTTAATTGTAAAATATTAAATTCATAATTTTTAAAATATTATAACATTTAACAAAGTTTTTAAATTATTGATTTTACATTAAGAAATATATTTTTATAGACTTATCATGTATCATGTGGTATTCACATGAATATATCGGAATTATATTCCATATACCTTACTTGAAGTCCTTATTGTTCATATGTTTTACATTAGTTCTTAAATTGGTCCAGTCTACAAGTCTTATATACGAGTAGTAGTTAGTAAATCACCTAATAATAGAGAGCAGCACTCCACATTATTAGGACTTAGTTCTACTCAGTATATTAATATTTTTTATGAGGTTTGAATAGTTACGACATTTAACATAGGAAAAAACTCATTTAAAATTAAATTATATTAATAAAGTAACAATAGTATATTATTATTGTTACTATTATATAATATTTTACTAATTATACAAAATATCTTTGTCGATTGTGTATAGTACTAATGATGAAAAGTATTTATACTTTACCTAAAAATCTTTTTGTTTTTTAATTATTAAAGTTTTTTATGTTTTAATTATTAAAGTTTTTTTTTTTTCTATTTTTTTTTTTTTTTTTATAATTTTTTTTTTTTTTTTTTGATTATTGTTTTAGTATTTTTTTATTATTTTAAATATATACATAATTTAATAATACCATAATACCATATTCTTATTAATAATAATTATAATAATAATTATTGTTATAGAATAAAAAAATAAAAATAAATAATACTTAATAATCCCCTTTATTTTTATTATCATTGAATATTATGTGAAAAAAAGCTAGTAAAAAGAAAATAATAATAATAATAATAATAATAATAATAATAAAAATAAAATAATAATAAAATGATATATAACATATTTATTTTTATATTATTACAATATTCGATAATAATTCCATTATGCTATTCGTTAAGTAATTATTAATATATTAATATCTATATAAATTTATATATGTATATATATAATTTATTTTAATAATGTAATAAACCAATATATTAAATATATAATAATAAAAGAGTATAATAATGGAACAAAAGAAACAAAAGAACAATTTTCATATTACTCTGAATTGATTAAAACAGAAAACAATTTGCTTTTCAAAAAGTTAAATGAAACATATTCATCTTATTATTATGATAAAGAAAAATTTTACCAGGAACAACTACGAAAAAATCGTAAAAAAAGGCAAAATGAAAGTATTATTAAAATAGATATAACAAAAAAGAACTTTTCTTCTTTCATAGAAATATTGTATAATAATACATTGTCAGGATCTGAATTAGTTATAAATTTTAAAGAGGATTATTACTCAGGAGAATTAATAGAAGAACACTTATCATTTCCTGTAACGATATATGCATTTAAAAATATTACCTTTTTTAGTGAAAAATCAACAACAATTGACCTTAGTAATTTGAATCCTTATACATGGTTTATTAATTTTTATATTGGAAATGGACTTACAGATAAACCTTATATTAAATTTAAGAATATTACTTTTAAAAATTTTCTTAATTACCCATCTTTATTATATGTATTTTATATAACACCATTGACTGACAGTTATCAATTATATTTTGAAGATTGTAAATTTCTTAAAGCAAGAAATGTTATAATGAATTTATTTAATTGTATTACTTCAAATGAGAGTGAGCCACAATATGTTTTTAATAATTGTTACTTTGAGTATGATAATATATGTCTATAAATATTAATATTAATTATTAATTATAATCAGTATAAATTATTATTATTATTATTATTATTATTATTATTATTATTATTATTAATTATTATATATTTATTATTTTAATTTTTATTTTATTATTATTTTAGTGATAATACAGGGGGTATTTTATTTGTAGCAATGAATAGTAATTATATAAATAGCAGTAATTTAGTTAATCCTGAAATAGCAAAGTGTAGTAATTTTCAATTTAATAATTGTAAATTTACTAACAGTGGAGGGATAGCATATTTATGTAATGGTTCTTTCAAATATAATAACTGTAAGTATACATATAAAAATATAAATCAAAACAAAAATAAAAATTAAAATAAATTAAATGATTAAATGATAAATCTATAAAATAATAAAAAAAAAAAATTAAGAACATAATAATAAAAATAAAAATAAATTAAAAAAGATAAAAAAGAAGAAAAATAAATTAATAAATAAATAAATAAATAAATAAATAAATAAATAAATAAATAAATAAATAAATAAATAAATAAATAAATAAATAAATAAAGAAATAAATAAATAAATAAATTATTCTTATTGTTTTGTAATTACAATATATATTTATAATAAATAAATAAATGAACAAATAAATAAATAAAAGGTAGTTTTAAAGATTTTAAAGATAATCTTGGATCTAAATATTTTAACAATGGTCTTTTAGAAGGAACTCCTTTTTCTGAATTATCAATTACAAATTCTTCTTTCTATAATTTTACAGTAGAGAATGGATTAAATTTAATAAACCTTGATGGAACATCTTTTCAGTAAATATATATTATTTATATATTATTATTTTATACATGAAATTATCATTTTTAATTATTGTATTTATATTTATTTATTTATTTATTTATTTATTAATATAGTATGAAAAATAATCATTTTAAAAATTGTTTTTCCAAATCTGTGATTCATGTGAATTCTATTGATGCTGAATTAAATTCTGATGTATATCAATTTGATAATAATACATTTGAAAGTAATAGTTATTATAAATTTAAATATATTAACATATATCAATATTAAAAATATTGATTATCATTATTTTTCTATTTTAATTATTAAGATATAATTGAGATATATTAGATTGTATTAATTTAATTTTTTTTAATATTTGTTTTTTATATTTTATTAGATACTGATACAATTTTTGAACTTGTGGGAGCAAAGTTAGTTGTAAATAGATTAAGTGTTATAAATTATGAAACTAATAAGGATATTCCTCTTCTTGATTTTACAAACGATCGTTCATCAAGTTTAATTGTTAAAAATAGTAAATTTGAAAATATTAAGTAATATATCATAACTTTATATATATTACATTATAGTACTGTATTTTTTTTTTTTTTTTTTGTTTATTATTATTAGTATTATTACTTGATTAAATAATTATGTATATATATTATTTTTTTATATTTTATTTTAGATTTAAAACTAACAGTTTAATTGGTGGGGAAGCAAATTATAAGTTTAAAAATATAAAATTTAAAAATATTACTACAAGTTCAAAACCTATTTTATATGCAATGAGAAAGAATTTTAAATTTGAAAATCTAGAAGTTGATAATATTCAAGGAAATGGAGATATTAAAGATGCAACTTTATTATATTTTGATTCTGAAACCAATCCAAATACTCGTTTAAATATTATTAATGCATATATCAATAATTGTCGTACAAATAATCCAATTATTAAAATTAAAGGTGATTATTCAAATAGAGTTGATTTTAAAAATATTACAATTATGAATAGCCATTCATATGGATCACTAATTGAAAATATTGCTAATAATGTAAGATATAATTATTATATATAAGCTAATTTTGATAATTTATTACTTTATAAATATATATATATTATTTTTATATTATATATTTAGTATGATAATTATTTATTATGTGTATTACTTTATTTAATATATTTAATATATATATTTTAACTTTTTATTTTTATGTTTTATTATATTATATATTATTTATTTTATTTTATTTTATTACATATTTATTATATTTATCATATATTTATTAGTCTAAAATGACTATAAAAAATTCTACATTTAGTAATAATTATAATGTTCATAATACTCAATGTGGTAGTATTTATATGGAAAATAATTTTGATATTAATATTCAAAATTCTCAGTTTAATAGTAATGAAAATTTAAATAATGGTGGTGCACTGTAAAAATTTAAAATTATTATTATTACTATCATAATTTAATAGAATTATTTTAATCTAATATATATAAAATATAATAAAATATAATAAAATATGATAAAAATAATTAATACAATATTATAATATAAATTTAATATCCAATAGATGTTTTGAAAATGTCAATAATATAAAGATACGAATAGAAAATTCTGAATTTAATAATAATAAAGGTGCAAATGGAGGAGCTATTTATTTTTCAAAGAAATATAATCCTGAATTGTATTATAGTAATATCACTATGCATAATGTTACTTTTCGAGGTAATATAGCGGAAAAGTTTGGAGGTGCTATTTATTCAGAGTTTAATGAATTATATTTGGCTGAGGTTATGAATGTTAATTTTTTAAATAATATAGCAAATGTTGCAGGTGGTGCTTTATTTACACCAAATAATATTAAAAAATGTTTAATACCATCTGAAAGTTTATATTTTAAGAATAATACAGCTTTATCATATGGAAATAATATATCATCGTTACCAGCGTATGCTAAACTTAAAAGTGAATATCAAGAAACATCATTAACTATGAGTTCAGGGAATTATTTATCATTTTCTTTTTATCTTTATGATGAACAGGATTCTATTTTGGAAGATAAATCAAATTTTTTTAATTCAATTTCTATTAAAGCTGTTTTGTATAATAATAGAAAATTAAATTATTATATTTATGGTAATACATGTAGATTTTTGTATGGTGAATGTAAATTAAATAATATAAAAATTTTAGCTATTCCATCAAGTTATATATTAAAATTTGAAATTGAAAGTAATTATAATACAATTATACAAGGAGAGGAATATGATATAGCAATTACTAATTGTAATGATCAAGAAATTGAAATGTATTCCAGAAATGGTTTACTTTCATGCGAAGTACCAATTTGTTATGATAGTTGTCCTGTCAAGGTAACAGCAATATGTTCATCTGGAGGTATTAAAAATGTTAATAGTAGAAAGTATAATAAATGTCAATGTTATCCTGGATACACGGGTGTTAATTGTAGTGAAAGAATATATGTTAATTTCAGGTAATTAATTTTTTATTATTTATTTAAATAATTTTTTGTAATATTTATTTTACATAAATGGATTTATATTCTATTATTAAAATTTTAAAATAACATTTATTATTATTAATTATGTATTATTTATTTTATTAATATTTTCTAATAATTTAACTATTTATTATTTATTTCATACTAATAATTTAATTACATATTATATAGCGACTTAACAAAAGTTGTTAAAGTTTGGGCTGATCTTTTAATATTTATTCATATTCTTAACATTGCATTTCTTTATTATAATAAAAAGAAAAGAATAATAAAAGATACAGGATTGTTAAAGAATATCTTTGTGTCAGTTGGTTTAATATTAATTTATTTTTCATATTATTTTATGGTTTCAAACACTTTTATTACATCTTCATTATTTTTTGTATTTAGAATATCTGGTACTATATTAATACTATTTATATACTATCTATATATATTCTATGGATGTGAATTAGGTGTTTCAACTATTAAAAATGACAAAATAAAATTTATATCGAATTTATATAATACAATAACATATTTACCTTCCACAAAAACAACTTATCCTGGTAATACAAATAATATTATTAATAGTGCTAAAAATAGTAATGATTTATTTAATCAAAGCGGCAATATTAGCAGTAACAGTAATAACAGTAATAATCATAATGAATCAATTTCTTATATTGCAAAAAACAATTCTACCATAAAATCTGAATATACTATTAAGGATTTTAATAAAATGTTAACTAAATTATGTTCACTTAATATTGAATTATTAGTTGCTTATCCTATTATTATATTATTTACTATTATAGTCCTTTTTTTCTATAATAAACTATCAGATGAAGATAGTTTTGTTCAAGATGAAAATCATGAATGGTATTATCAATGCTTAATTCATAGAATAGAATTATTTGTCAATTTAATAGAGATAATTTTTATGATAATTATATTTATAAAAGGAAAAAGTATTGGAGGATATATATTCATATATAAATGTTGTTATTATATAACATATACAATAGTTATTTGGATTTTTTTTGGACCTTTAATAAATGTAATAATAGTTTAATTATATTTTTATTATAATTAATTATATTATATAATATTATGAATTAATAATGATATATAATAATAATATATATATAATTAATATAAAATTAATATTGGTATTTTCGTTTTTTATATTTAAAGGTTATTACATTTTTGGTATTCCCAAAAAATAAAAAAGCAAGATTAAGAGGAGATTTTATTTTTAATAATATTTCATTATTTTTAATATCAGTATTTTTTTATTGGGATAAATATTTTTATATATTAACAAAACATGGTGATGATCCAATGACTTATTTCGAAACAAGACCAAAAAATAAAAAAACTGGTATAAGAATGTTAAATAAGACAAAGAACGATAATATGGAGATATTAACTGAAGATTATATTAATATTTATAATGAATGCTCTAAAGTTGTTAAATTTCAAAATGGAAAGATCAAAATTTTAATTAATAAATCTAATCGAAGTTTATATTCTATTAATAATACAATATAATAACAACGTATAAATGTAATAATGATATTTATATTTAATTAATACAATATTTATTATACATTGTCAAAAGAAAAAAAAAAAAGGACTATCATTTATATATTATATATATAGTGTATTTATAATTTATTTTATTTTAATTCATTATCAATGGTTTTTATCAAATATATATATAATTTGGAATTCATAATAATAATAATAATAATAATAATAATAATAATAATAATAATAATAATAATAATAATAATAATAATAATAATAGTAATAATAATAATAATAATAATAATAATTATAATAATAATTATAATAATAATTATAATAATAATAATTATAATAATTATAATAATAATAATTATAAAAATAATAATTATAATAATAATAATTATAATAATAATAATAATAATAATAATAATAATAATAATAATAATAATAATAATAATAATAATAATAGTAATAATAATAATAATAATAATAATAATAATTATAATAATAATTATAATAATAATTATAATAATAATAATTATAATAATTATAATAATAATAATTATAAAAATAATAATTATAATAATAATAATTATAATAATAATAATTATAATAATAATAATTATAATAATAATTATAAAAATAATAATTATAATAATAATAATAATAATTATAAAAATAATAATTTATCATTTTAACTATCAAGATGATTTCAATAAAGAAATCATTTATAATTATTTTATATTATTAAAATATAGTATAAGTATTTTTTGATATTTGTAAAGAGAATAAGAATAACAAAAATATTATATAAATGAAGATTTTTTTTATTCTATATTTATTATATATATTATAATATATTTAATATTGAACATTATAATATTAAATATTAAATAAATTATAGCTATTTTTATTTATAATTGAATTTATATACAAAATAATTAAAATGTCGAAGTTAAATATAATTGTATTATTTATATACAAAAAGTAAATTTTAAAAAATATAATTGTAAATAATTCATTTAAAGTTATTAAATAAAGTTTTAGTGTAACTATCTTAACTGATTAAAAAATAATAAAAAAATAGAATACTATAATAAATATAAACAAATTTTTTTAACAAAAGAATTATAATAAATAAGTAAAAAAAAAAAAATTTTAATTATTTTGTTTTTCATTATTTAATTTTTTTCTTTAAATAATTGAAATTGACGTTTTATAGATAATTATAATAACATTAGTATTAATATTTTACAGATATGCTCTGCATTTCGTAATTATTAATATATTTTTATAATTATATAATATTATAATTTTTATAATATCATAATATGTTTATTAGAACTTTATAGTTATAATATTATTACTAAAAAGGAGCCATATAAATTATTGTAAAATTTTAAATTTACGTACTGAAATATTCTCAATAAATATGGTTTTTCCTTCTTAATTATCATAATATTAGATAAATCTGGGTCAATGTATAATTTGATGGAACAACTAGCATTTGAAAACAGGAGGTGAATTCTTTTATATCTGGTTGATAAAAAGATGAAAAAGTCTTATTGTTTGTAATTTAACAAATATATTTTTTTCTCTAATGATATTAACAATTTCATTGGAAAATTCTATTTTCTTTTCTTGATCACTTCACTATCACTTAAATTTTTTTTTTTTTGACAAGTACAAACTTTATTAGCAGGACTCAACTATATTTTTTTTATTCAAATTAATTTGTTTTAAAAATTTTTCTAAAATTTATAATACATCTACTTATATATACCCTACTATCAGGATAAATATGAATTTCTTTCTTTATCACAGAAAAACTATAGGCTAATATTTAAGACCCAGAAAAGTGTCGATCAAATGTGTTTGAATGATTGTGAAAATAGCAATAATCACCATCAGACTGATAGAGAAATAAATAACTATGAAACAGGAAATAGTTATTTTGTCAATATTTGTTTAAATATATATTAAGAATTCTCTAAAGCAATAATTATTCAAAACAGAAAAATAAAATTTTAGTTAATAAATTACATCTATAATCAAAAATTCCTTTAAAAGGTATTAATATCAATAATTATTTTTTTCATTTCATTTTACTTTTATATTAATGTAATATTTCACATATTTACTTCAAAAAATATTTTTAGACTAATAGCAAAAACTTTTCTTAATTATAAATAATAAAAGAATCAAAAATATATTAAGTTATATAATGACTGAAAGTCTATCAATAATAATATATGGATAATATTATAAAATAAATAAGTAAATAAATAAATAAATAAATAAATAAATAAATAAATAAATAAATAAATAAATAAATAAATAAATAAATAAATAAATAAATAAATAAATAAATAAATAAATAATAAATAATAAATAAATAAATAAATAAATAAATAAATAAATAAATAAATAAATAAATAAATAAATAAATAAATAAATAAATAAATAAATAAATAAATAAATAATTAATTAATTAAATTGAAAATTATATAAAAATTCATTTTTTTTTTAAATTTTTTAATAGATGTACAATTATACTATTATTATAAATTTATATAATTTAAAATGAATGATTTACAGAGTGTAGTTAAAAGCGATTATATTAATAATGAGGAATTAAATTTGTAATAAAAATAATAATATATAATATTATAAATTATAATAAGTATATTAATTTTTTATTTTTATATTTATATGAAGATTATTTAACAAATTTTATAAGACGCAATTTAATATAAGCAAATTAAAACATAAAAATGCTACTGTTAAAGGTGGTATAATAATTGATAATCAAGAAAATAATAGTAGTATACCCAATGAATTAAAATATAATTCAATTTACTTAAAAGAGGAATTACAGTATCAAAAGGTATATGGTTTCAAATATTTATCAGAATATAATATGATAAATAATAAATTTGAATATGATATAATTTATGTTTTTAATGAATATATAAGTTATTACGTAAATTTTTTGAAAAAATAAAAGAATTAGATACAGAGGATAAAAGTAATAATAGTAATAAATTATTTTTTTATCATATATAAATAAAGGATTTATTTTCGGAATTAAGGATTAATTTTAGAGAGTTCCAAACAAAGTCATATTTTTTAAATCAAATTTTTTCCAATCCACCAACTTATTCAAATTTACAACAAGTAGCTGAAATTGGTAAAATATCTTTTTTTTTTTTTTTTTTTTTTTTTTTCTTCTTTTCTTTTCTTTTCTTTTCTTTTCTTTTCTTTCTTCGTTAACTTTAATAATATATAAAATACAGAATCAATAGCAAAGGATGATAAAATAAAATTAAATCAAGCTAAACAGGATATTGAAAATGCAAAAAATCAATTATTAGAAATAATAGAAAATGTGAATCAAGGTTAATTTATATAATATATATATATAAACTTATTTTATTTAATGTATTAATTGTATATATATGTATATGCAAAAGCTTTTGAGACAATATCGAAACATTTCCAAGAAGTAGAACAATTGCAAAATAAAATAAGAAAATCAGTTAATTATAAATATTTTGTTAATTTTTATAATAAAAGTTAGTAATATATATATTTAAAGAACCAATGTTAATTTATTGTATATATTTTCTTAGGAGGAAGAAATAAAAAACTATGAAAGTTCAACTTCTAAATTAGTAATTTCATATATGTTAATATTAGTATAAATATTAATATTACTATATATTATTAATTTATTAATTTATTAATTAATTATTATTATCATTTTCATCATTTATTTATGATATAATTTTTATTATACCAATATGTGTAATGTATTGCTGGATAAAAGAAAGGAGTCCAAAATATTGTTGATGAACAAGTATATAAATGTTATTTTTTTATTTATATAATTAATAATTATAAAATAACAATAAAATGTAATAATTCTTTTTTATAATTCTAGGAAACTAAAATAATAGAATTAGAAAGTTATTTACAAGAGCAAGAAGAATCTATTATATCATTAAATGAAAAAATAATACAACTGGGAAAGGAAATATCAAATTTAAGAATTCAAAGAACAAATGTAGAAACAGCTGTTACAGAAACAATACGAAAAACTTCAAATATCAATCCAATTTTTAAAAATATGTGTGAATGGTAAAAAAATTATTTTATACAATATCAAATCTTTTAAAAATAAAATGTCAAAAATTAAACAATTATATATAATTATATTATAAATATAAGGTATAATATAACAGGGAAATTAATCTCTAATATTGATTCTATTGTGTCTTTAAATTATGTCGAACCTGATGAATTAGAAATTGTTAAAAGAATTACTTTAAAAGATCATTCAGTTTATGATATAATAATAAATTTAGTTTATAAAAACAATACAGTAAATGTTAAGGTAATATTTAGTAATTATAAAAAAATAATATATAAATTTTTATTTATTTTTAAAATATTAACAATATTTATTTTTTTTTATATAATGAAATAGTTAAAAAATCAAAATATATATATTGATGATATAATAGAGGAAGGAAAAAAAAGAACAGATAGCATTGAAGAATTAATGTGCTTTTATGTAAAAGAAATAACTTGGAGAGTAGCAAATATTAATGAAAGAATAATTGAATTTCAAAAATTAAAATTAAGGTAGTAAAGTAAATTTATTTTGTGTTTAGTAAAATAAATTGTATTAAATTGTATTATTCTAAATTTTATTATAATATTATATATAAAATAAATTAGATATGATATAAAATATACAGATATAAAAGGCTGTCAAGGGAATTTAGAAATTATATTAAATGATATATCTCAAACAATATTAGTATTTCAAATTGACCCTGAGTATCCGAGAACTCCTGGTTGCTTTGAATTAGTTCATGCTTATTCTTCTGATAAAAATAATAAGAATTTGGTTAAGCTTGAGGTAAAACAAAATATTAAATTTTAATGAACATTTAATGAATTACTAATAAATATTCATCAATTATTTTATTAATATTATATAATTAAAGAATTATTTAAATGAAGGAACAGTTTTAACAATTACAGACGCCATTACTATTTATACTACATAAATTATTATTATTAAATATATATGTAAAATTAAATAAAATATAAACAAAACAAAATAAATAAAACATGTATATATATATATATATATTATAAATAAATTAAAGAATTTAAAATAAGAACGATTTAAAATTTACAGTTTTAAAAAATATAAACGCTATTTCTATTTTATACTACATAAATATTAAATATTTATGTAAAATTAAATAAAATATTAATAAACAAAAACAAAACAAAATAAATAAAACAAATATATATATAATACTATTTGTATATTTTGTATTTTTTAATATTTTTATTCAATATTTTTAAAAAAAATAAAATGAAGATAATTTATTTCTACATTCAATTTTTTGTTAAAATCATTGTGATAAAAAATTATTGTTTCTAAATTATTTCATTATTATTATTTTTATTAGTAATTTATAGTTTTTTTTTTATTATTTATTATTGAATTTATTTTATTTTTATATTTTTTATTCTTTTTATACTTTGTGCTTTATTTTTATTTGCTTATTTTATTTTATTTTTTTTTTTTTGTTTTTATTATATATTGGCATAAATATTTATTTTTTTATTATTAAATTTTTATATTTTATTTATTATATTAATTATTTAATATATTTTCTTTATTCTTTTATTTTATATTATTTTATATATTTATTAAATTTATTTCTCTCTGGCTTAGAAATTGATTGATTTAATTAATTAAATTACATCTTGTAGTTGGTGTGAATCTATTTATATATATTAAAAAAATATTAATATTATTTCTATTTCAGAATTAATATAAAAATTAATAATACTTACAGTTGGTTTAACATTTAAAACAACTTCAACTAATTTACTAACAACCTTTTCTTTGTTGTTGTTGTAATCATTTTCAATTTCTCTTAACTTTTGTTCAGTTTCTAAGTTAGCCTTTGCAGCATTTTCATCATTGGAACCAGAGTGCTAATAGTTTTTAATATATAAAAATATTAATATTTATATTAATATTTTACTGAATTTTTATTATCACTATAATTATATTATAAAAAATATTTACAGTCTTCTCGAATTCAGCGAATTCAGCATTCTTTTGATTTTTAAGTTCTTCTATTTCCTTAGCAGCTTCAGCTCTAGCATCCTTTAAACGCTTAACTCTGTCTGTTTATTTATATTAATAACATTTATTAATATTAATATTATTTTCAATGTATATATTATTATTAAATTATCGATTAATATTATTATTACATTGTCTAGCATTTTGAACGATAGTTGAAGCTTCAGTTTCAGCATCAATTAAAGTTTGAATTCCTTGTGAATTTGTAGTAGACTATCATATATATTATAATAATTATAAAATCATTAATTCATAAAATTTTAATATTAATAAACATATAAAGAATATTTATTTGTATTAATTCATATAATTTTAATAATATAAATAAACATATAAAGAGTATTTATTTGTATCAATTCAATATGTTTCATGTAATATTTTATTTAATAATAATTCATTTCTATTAAAATAAATTTTATTTGATGTATTGTAAATAAACATTAATCTTGAAATATGAGAATTATTTCCAGTATCAAATTTAATTTTGAATTATCTATTACGTGATTTCAATAGACTTTAAAACAAAATTTCAAATCTAAAAGTAAAAAAAATAACATGTCTGGATTTTTTTTTTTTGTTAAGTATTTTTTTTTTAATTTGATAAATATTAAGTATCCTTTATTATACAATCATTTAATTTTCAATATTTATAATTCCCATTTATAATTTATTTGTCATTATTATTTTTTTTCCATATTTCAGAATTTGCCATAAAACATCCCTACAAAATATTATCATAAATATACAAAATAAATAAATTATATATATACCATTTTTCCTAATTATTTTATAATATTTAGTATAAAAAATATCAAAAACTTTTTTTAAAAAAAAAAAAAATTAATAATTTTATATTTATTATATCAAATATTACTTTGATTTTTGTTTTGTAACTGTAATGATTTTTTGTTTTAATTAATATATTAATTTGGCTTGAAGTTGATTATCCAATCATATTAAATTTTTTATCTTAATTTACCCAATGAACCTAATATAATAATTAACTATATATTTTTTTCGAAATGATGTCACTTTATATATATCAATAATCATCCTAAATGATTGGATTATTAATTAATGTTAAGTTATGTCAACAAAATAGTATATAATTATTATACATAAATATTAAAAAAATAATCATTTTTTATTTAATGGAATAGATAAATGTTATATAATTATTTATACATAAATATTATAAAAAGATAAAATATTAAAAAATATTTAAAATATTTAAGAATGTAAATATTTTATGATATAATACTACGAAAAACATAAATATATTTGAAACCACATGATATTCACAGATTAATATAAATTGTGTAATATTTTATGTTATATTACTTATGTTATATTACTAACAATACAAAAACATAAATATATTCAAAATCATGTGATATACATAGATTAATGTAAATTGTTATTCAATTTTATATAATTTTATATATATTATATTTCTATAATAACCAGTCATTTTTAAGAATTTTTATTTAACCAATAATTTTTTAAAATGATAATATTCAAATATATTCAACCAATAATTTAGAAGTATATCATATAAAATAAAAAACAAATTGCAAAAATTAGAAAAACTTCCTCTTTAATTTATATTTAATTACGATAAAATGGTAGAGTATTGAAATTAATAATGATTTAATAATAATGATTTTAATAATTAATGGATTGAAATATTAATATATAATTTTTTAAAATATATTTTTAGTCTCATCGTAAGTACGAGTGTCCACGTCACGGTTCCCTTGGTTTCTTACCACGTAAGCGTGCTGCCCGCCACAGAGGTAAGGTTAAGACTTTCCCAAAGGATGATTCTAAGAAATCTGTTCACCTTACTGCTTTCCTTGGTTACAAGGCTGGTATGACTCACGTTGTTCGTGATATTGAACGTCCAGGTTCTAAATTAAACAAGACTGAAGAAGTCGTTGAAGCCGTTACCATCATTGAAACTCCACCAATGGTTATTGTTGGTGTTGTTGGTTACATTGAAACCCCACGTGGTCTTCGTAGTTTAACCACTGTCTGGTCTGAACATCTTTCCGATGAAGTCAAACGTCGTTTCTACAAGAACTGGTACCACTCAAAGAAGAAGGCTTTCACTAAATACGCCAAGAAGTACGCCGAAGCTGCTAAGCCAATTGAAAGAGAATTAGAAAGAATTAAGAAATACTGTACCGTTGTTCGTGTTCTTGCCCACACCCAAATCCGTAAGGTTAACATTGGTCAAAAGAAGGCTCATATTATGGAAATCCAATTAAATGGTGGTTCTATTGCTGATAAGGTTGATTTTGCTAAGGCCAACTTCGAAAAGACTATTGATATTAAGTCTGTCTTTGCTGAAGGTGAAGTTATTGATACCATTGCTGTTACTAAGGGTCATGGTTACGAAGGTGTTACTCACCGTTGGGGTACTACTAGACTTCCACGTAAGACTCACCGTGGTCTTCGTAAGGTTGCTTGTATTGGTCCATGGCATCCATCCCACGTTATGTACTCTGTTGCTCGTTCTGGTCAAGATGGTTACCACCACCGTACCGAAATGAACAAGAAGATTTACCGTATTGCCAACGGTTCTGATGCTAAGAGTGCTTCTACTGAATTCGATATTACTGAAAAGAAGATTACTCCAATGGGTGGTTTCCCACACTACGGTATTGTTAACGAAGATTTCGTTATGATCAAGGGTTCTTGCCCAGGTGTTAAGAAGAGAGTTATTACCCTTCGTAAGTCAGTTCTTACTAACGCCAGCCGTGCTTCTACTGAACCAATTAACCTTAAGTTCATCGATACTGCCTCCAAATTCGGACATGGTCGCTTCCAAACTGCTGAAGAAAAGGATGCTTTCATGGGTGTTCTTAAGAAGGATGTTGAAAAGAAGAACTAAGTTAATTAGTTATGCTTTTAGATATCTGAGTAGTAGTAATATTGTTTTAATATTAACAAAAGCACATAAATATTACTAATAAAAAATAATAAAAAAATAAAAAAATAAAAAATATATGTGTATTATTTTTATTTTTGTGTTAATTAAGAAAAATAAACTTTGAATTATTTATAATTATAATTATAATAAAAGATATATAGATTAAAAAATAATGAATAAAAATTGAAATTGTGAAGAATGAAAGGACAAATGGATTTATTAAAATAGAAATATGTTATAATAATATATTTTTAAAATTTTCAATATCAATATTTAGTTATAAATATTATATGATTTTTATTATAAATGTTTGTTATAATATTTTAATTATTTACAATACAATTATATGAATTAATAGGATAAAATTTTATGTTGATTAGCCCGTGAATATTTTTATATATCTATCTAAACTTCCACTAATTAGTATTTTACTAATATTATTACTTAATGTTTCATTTTCTTTTTTATTTGTTTCATTGTTTATTTCAATCCTATTTATATGTTAAAAATTTTAAAAAAAATTATATTAATATGAAATATTTTTTTTCAATAAAATTGATAATATTTAATGTTTTACCATTTACAAAGTGTTACAGGATATATTCCAACATTATTATTAAGTACAGAGTCTTCCATTAAAGTCATATCGTTTCTTTCAAGCTTTCCTGTTTGTAATTTCCATATAAATATACCAGTTGTATTATTTCTCATAGAAGATTCCTTATAATCATCATTATTTGTTGATGGATTAATATTTGTGGTAGAATTATTACTATTAGTAAGTAAGCTTGTTCTTCTAGAATCAAATGATTTTACATCTGCACATCCAGAGTAAATATAATTACCACAAGGACTAAATTCACCCTGTATTCTTTGCTATTATTAGTAATTTATATGATTTATATATTAATAAAATTATTGTTATATTAGTTAATAATATATATATATATATATATATTATCCTTACTCCTGGAAGTATTTCTCTTGCACTATATGTTTTTAAAATAGTTGAGGTTTGAAGATCAAAAAGAAGCAGCTTATTATCACTGGAAATTAAGATATAATTATTTTGTATAGGATGTGATGTTATTGAAGTAATTGGAGTTTTGTTTGATTTCAGATCTGGTAATATAATAGAATGAAGTAATGAACTTGTTCTAAGTTTATATAATTTCAAACTATAATTTAAAGATGTTACTAAGACTTGATTATGACCATCACCCCAAAAAGTAAATGAAGTAAATGGTTCATTAGAATGAATACTTGTTATTTTTGAATCTTCATTTGTAACATTCCATATTTTTATACTTTGATCACTAGAACATGAAACAGCCCTTTAGATTATATATTATAAAAAATAATACAATAATAATAATTAATAATATAAAAATATTAATATATTTATTAATAGTAAAATCTTTTATTAAGATATTTAATTCGATTCTTACATTTCATAATTTCCTGGAATAAAATCTGTTTTATGGATAATTCTAGTATGATGCTTCTTCCAAATTCTTAATAATTTTCCTGTTTTCCAATTCCATAGTTTAACATCAAATTCCATATCACTACTTAATAATATATCTTCCCATACTGGATGAAAAGATAATGTTAATACTGTTTTACTAGTTTTATTATCTAATTGAGTAATTAATGAAGAAGTATTCAAATCCCATAAAGATATTTTTCTGTCGCCACGGTCATCACCATTTGCACAAGCACCAATTATTCTTATAATATATTTATATATTTTTTAGTTATTTAATTATTGAATAAAACAATCTAATTTATATTATATATTATTATCAGTATATAATACTTACTGATTAGTAGAAGGAACTAATTTTATATCTAATGCTCTAATTGTTCCCATCATTGGTCCTATACATGAAGAAAATATAAAACTAGATGTTTCATTATCATTTGATATTAAAGGAAAGGCCTAATAATGTAAAAATTATGAAAAAATAAATATGAAAATGTATATATTTCATTAATATAAGCATTTATATTACAATTTTGAATTTATTTTCAATAATAATCAAATTAATTAATAATTAAATCATTAATTCATTACTTATATAATTAATTACCTCATTTTCTAGATATTGATTTTGATAAGTATATGAACTATCTTCATTAATGGAGTATTAAAAAAAAATTAAAAAAAAAACAAAAAGTATATAACATAAAATATAATAAAATTAAATATAAAGTTAATAGCATAGTATTTAATAATGATAATATTATAATACATAGTTATTACTATATTTAAAATACCTGGAGTTTTTGTTTGTCTTGATATACTAAAATCAGGTTTCATCATACTGTTTGTAATTACAGAACCTTTAAATTGGTTTATATTACTTAATTTATCATTTTGTAGTTCTATAGAATTATATATATTATTTAATGATGTAGCAGAATTAATGAAATTCTGTGATTTTTTCCTATTGAGTGACTGAGTTGAATGTGATGAATGAATTCTTCTTTCATTTTGTGTATTAATAGCATTATCTAAATTATCTATACTTCTAAATACTCCTGCAGATTTAATTCTTCTTTTATTTGCAGTAATTGTATAAATTACATTATTATTATAATTATTATTATTATTATTATTATTATTATTATTATTATTATTATTATTATTATTATTATTATTATTATTATTATTATTATTATTATTATTATTATTAATTGAATCAAAATTGGATTTTTCAACTATATTTAAATTTGGTACATGAGGATTATTATTTGTATTTTTTTGATCATTTACATTAACATTTAAATGATTATTAGAAACTGAAACTAAAGTATTATTAAAATTTTCATCGATATTTTTAATATAGATATTGCTACGATTTTTTTTAAATGTTGATTTCATTTCTTTAGAAAATTCATTAATATTATCTAATATTTTATAAGATGATTTATAATTATTATTATTTAATATTTCATCTTCTTCAAGGAAATATGCTGCTAATACATAAGAAAATAATGGTATATTAGTTTGTTCTTCGGAAACATGAGAAAATGATGATGATGAAAAAGAAGATGATGAACTTTTTGTTAAGTTATAAGATGATTTATATGCTTTAATACCATATTCCCAAAATTGATTTATTTCTTTTTCCCAATTCCAAGAGTTAAAAAAAGTGTTAAATTTTTCAATTTCTGTTGTATAATCAATATTTATTAACGTAGAAAGAAGTTTATGATCTATATATAAATTATAAATATTAATTATTATATAATTAAATTTATTATCTAAGTTATTTTATTTATTAATTAATTTACCTTTAATAAACCATTCTGCTCTAGAGCCACCTTTTTCAATTTCTTGTTGTATATGACTACAAATAAATTTATCAAATAAAGAAATAGCTTTATCTTTTTTTTTCTCTTGTAAAAATTTTAACAATAAATATTTATTCAAAATATATAGTAAATCTTCATATGCTTTTAAGTATGATATTTATTAAAATATAGATAATAATAAGTTAATATATATTTTGTATAAATATTAATTATTTATTCAAAATTTTTATTAATTTATCTATTTAGTATAACTTACAAGATTTAAATCTATTTTCAGATGTAGATTTAGATTCATATACTTCTCTAAAAAAATGATAAAAAATTTACATATTAATTAAATATATTTAATAATATTTAATAATAAAATAATATTTTTATAATATACTTTGAAAATTTTATGGCTTTTTCAAATTCTTTCTTATTTATAAGTTGCTTTAATGTTCTATAATTTTCAGCATTTGCTCCTATACCTGTTTCATTTTTAATAACTTCTACTGAATGATCATAACCATAATGATGCAGGTAATTCATAATTAATTTAATGGCTGAAGGTGAAACATGTAATCTTTCCTCATTTTGATCATAATACTAATTTATTAGAAAAAATTATTAATGATTATTATATTTAAATATAGACAATAAATAGATAAATAAATAAATAAATAAATATATAAATATATATATAAATAAATAAATAAATAAATAAATAAATAAATAAATAAATAAATAACTAAATAAATAAATAAATAAATAAATAACTAAATAAATAAATAAATAATTAATTAATTAATTAAATAATTAAATAAATAACTAATTAAATAAATAACCTGAAATTTTTGAAAATTTGAAATCATTTGATTATAGTCTTTTTCAATTTCTTTATAATCATTTATTTTATTCTTCAAATATTTAATATATTGTAAGTATCTAGATTTTTCTGAAAAATTATGTACTAATTTAATATATAATTATTAATAATCGTTAATATTTCATTAGAATTTAAGATATGTTTATAATAATATTATTATATATTACAGCTATTTTTAAGGTCTGTGTGTTGTACATTATCATGATTTTCTTTGTTATTATTATTATTATTTATATCAGTTCCAAAATTTGATTCTATATTTTCTGAATTGTTTAAAGTACTATATTCTATATTAATATATTTTAAATCATTTTTTAAATTTATATTATTTACAGATTTTTGATATTGATTATTATTATTATTATTGTTGTTGTTGTTATTATTATTATTGTTATTGATATTATAATTATTGTTATAGTTATTGTTATTTTTATTATTATTATTGTTGTTGTTATTATTATTACTGCTATTGATATTATAATTATTGTTGTAATCATTGTTATTTTTATTATTGTTGTTGTTGTTGCTAATATTATGTTCGTTATGATTGATATCATTGTCTTTATGTTTATTATTAAAAGTTGTTTTAATGCTATCATTGATTGCATTTACTTCGTATTTTTTATTATTATTTGTATTATATTCTTTATTATCTATATTTTTCAATCCTATTGGGTTAAGGTTATATTCAATTGAATTAGAAATAGAACTATCGTTAATTTTTAGGTTTTTATTTTTTATTGTTTCTCTCTGAAGTTCAACTAAATTCTCATTATTTTTAATTACTTCTTTTTTATTATTACTTAAGTATTCATTATAATGATAGTTAAAATCAGATTTTCTTAAATTATCATAATTTCCATTTTCATTTTTAATATTAATATCATGTTTATCTATAATTTCATAATTGGATATATTGGTATTAATATTATTATAAAACTCATTATGATTTATGTTACTTTTTTCTGACTCACTACTTTTTAATGAATTAGTTAAAGTATTTTTTGATTCCTTTAATAATTTATTTGATATTAGATTATCATCAACAAAATTATTATTATTATTATTATATCTATTATTTTCTATTTTATATTTAAGGTTACTTTCTAAATAATTATTCAAAAATTCTGTGTTCTTAGCATTATTATCATTTCTATTACCTAATTAACATAAAATATTTTTAAAAAATAAAATTTAGTAAAATTGAAATGAAAATAAATTTGTAAAAAAAATTAATAAAATTTAAATAAAATAACAACCATTTGAATAAGAAAAAAGATCTTCATTTTTATTGGTACTACTACTGTTATTATTATTATTATTATTATTAACGCTGTCCTTATTATTATTATTATTATTATTATTATTACTAGTGTTGTTGTTGTTGCCAACGATGTCCTTATTGTCATTATTATTATTACTAATGTTGTTGTTGTTGTTGTCAACGTTGACATTATTATTATTATTGTTACTAGTGTTGTTGTTGTTGTTGTTGTCAATATCATTTTCTTTTTTATTATAATCATTATTGAGAGCTTTATTTTTTATTGAATCATTTAATATATTCAATTCAATAGAATTTATCTTATCACGTCTTATCATTTTTTTAATAATATTATTATTATTTTCATTTATATTTAAATCATTTTTATCATCTATATTATTTTCTAATAAATCTGAATTTTCTTTGTTATTTATAAAACTTTTTTCCATTTTTAATTCCTGTTCATTTTCATTTATATTATTATTTAATATAGGTGACTGATGTTCAGTATTACAAGACAATTCTTTGAGTATTGTTGAAGTATGTAATAGCTCATTTTTCTTTTGTTTATTATACAATATAGATAATTTATGACTATCAATATTAGTTTCAATATTATTCTCCTCTTTACTGTTATCAGAATTAAATGTTAAAAGTTCTTTAATAGAACTTGATGAGTTACGTTGTTGGATTAACTTCATTCGTTGTAATTTTGAATTCATAATTTTTGTATCATTTATATCATTTTTTTCACTATGACTATATATAACATTATCATTAATATTATTAATAATATTATTTAAACCACTGAGACTTTTTTTATTACTATTATCATTTAGTTTATTTTTATTATTTGAAATTTCCGAATTATTACCATCTTGTATTAACTCAGTATTACTTCTTAAAAGTTCTTTAACTCTTTGTATTTCGTCACTTCTGTTCTTTGTATTGTCCCACCAACTTTTTCTTCTAGAACCTGAGGTTTTATTAACTTTATGAGAAATATTACCTTTATTATTACTATTATTATTATTATTATTATTATTATTATTATTATTATTATTATTATTATTGTTGTTGTTGTTGTTGTTGTTGTTGTTATTGTTGTTGCTATTATTATTATTGTTGTTGTTGTTGTTAATGTTGTTGTTATTGTTGTTATTTTTATTACTATTATTAATATTATTACTATTACTAATTCTATTATTATTACTATTATTATTATTATTATTATTATTATTATTATTATTATTATTATTATTATTATTATTATTATTGTTACAAATACTTTCTTTCACATAATTATTAAGAGTATGTGATAATATAAAATTATCACTTGACTTCATAGCCTTTAAAACCTCTTTCTTATCTTTATCTATATCTTTATTATCTTTTGGTATTGTATTTGATAAATTATTATAATTTTTGTTTAATAATTCTGTCTGGATATTTATATTATTTTTAGCATTATCATTTAACTTATTATCATATTTTTTCTGTTTATTATTTAGAATATTTTCATATGTCTTTTCATCATTATTAACACTGTAAGTATTTGATTTATAAAAATCAAATTTTTTATCAGTATATATTTTCTTTTCAAAATTTTCTGAATTTAATTCTTCATTAAAAGAAGTATTTAAATTTGCTATAAAATTATTATGATTATTTGAATTATTATTTATATTATTTTTATTTAAATTATTATTATTATTATTATTATTATTATTATTATTATTATTATTATTATTATTATTATTGTTATTATTAATTAAATTATTATTATTATTGTTATTTAATTTAAACTGTTGCTGAATATATGGGTATATTGTTTTTTTTGAGTTATTAATGCTTGGAAGTACTGTTGTGGTATTTAATTCTATAGGTTTTAATAAAAATTCATTATTTTTAAATGAATGTTGAGAATTTAAGTTTTCAATTTCATGTTCTTCTTGAAATTGAAAATTAAATTTATTTTTTATTTGACTTTGATTTTTAGGCATTATTATCGGTGGTAAATGAAAAGTATCAACTTTTTTTTTGTTTTTTACTGTTTTGTATATAAGATAAAAAAAATAATGTAAAATACATTTATATTGAGTAATTTATTAGATTGAACAATATTCATATCATTAAATAAAAAAAATTATACAAGTTTTGAATATAAATATATATAATAAAAGAAAAATATATATTAATATTTTAAATATACAAAATATATTTACTTCTTTTTTATTTATTTAATTTAATGAAAAAATATAAATATTATGTAAAGGTAGGAATTTTAATAATATTAAATTTAGAAATTACCACTAGACGTTTCAAAAAGTTTATTATAACTTAACATTCTTTATATAATAATTTTTTTCATGTATTTTATATTTTTTTTATTAAAAAAAAATTAATAAAAATAATTTATATATAATATAATTTTCTTTAGAAAATAGTTTCATTTTATAATAATTTAAAAAAACCTGTAACTTTTCATTTTAAAAAAAAAAAAAAAATTTTTTATTAATTATTAAAGCAGTAAAAATTAAAAATCACTATATAAATACAAATCTTATTAATTTGTTTGTTTTTAATTATTTTATTAATTAAAACACAACATTTTTATTTTTTTTTTAACATTTATTAAAACTATTTAATATAATTTTATGATATAAAAAATGTGTAGCATATTGGTATATCTGTATAATTTAAACTTATTTATATATTAAATTTTTATCTTTCAGTAATAAATTATTTTATTATATAAAATTTATAATATATTAATTATAATATATATTATATTTTATATTATTTAATATATTATTTATATATATATTATAATATATTTTAATTTAATTGTATTATTAATCATAATATTTTTAATACTCTAAAATATACAAAACATTATTATTATAAATAAAATAAGTTATTATAAGTGATTTTTCTTGTATTTTGTTTATAGCTAATAATATAATAATATTGTATTATATTTATTATATAAAATAATAAAATAATAAACTATTAATCAAATTACACTAATAAACCAGCTATGACTAAAAAAATATCACATTATTTAATTATCACATAATAAATAATATTTAATGATTTTTATAAAAATTAAATCAATTTAACCTAACCTTATATTATTAAAATATATTTTATATAATAAAAACAATAATTTATAATTTTATTGTTAAATGCTATATATTACTTCTTTACTTTCATATCTCATGATAAATAAACAAAATAAAAAATGGTAGTTTTAGATGAATAATAAATAATAGTTATAATAAATAATAATTAATATTAATGAATAATAAATAATAGTTATAATAAATAATAATTAATATTAATGAATAATAAATAATAGTTATAATAAATAATAATTAATATTAATGAATAATAAATAATAGTTATAATAAATAATAATTAATATTAATGAATAATAAATAATAGTTATAATAAATATTAAATATTAAGTATAATTAAAATAGTTTTACATAAATTATAATGTTAATAATTAATAAATTCTAAAATAAGCTTTAATATTAATATATAAAAATAGTATTTATAAATATAAATATATATTGTTTTTAAAAATTTTTTTAATATTAAAAAAAAAAAAAAAAAAAGAATTATAGAATCTCCATCTGATAATATATATTATTAATAAATTAATAAATTTATTTAAATATAAGAATTAACAAATAAGTATATAATTAAAAATAAAAAATTAAAGTTTTTAATATAAAACCTCAATAGTATTAATTAAAGATTTAATATATGTTTTTTACATAAAATAATTTCTATAGTTATTATCCTTTTCCAAAAAAAATTTTTAAAAGAAAAAAATATAAAAAAAATATATAAAAAATAAAAAAAATATAAAAAAAAAATATAAAAAATAAAAAAATAATATTTATTTAAATAACTAATAAATTATTATTAGATCAAAATGGATAACGTAAATTTATATACTGATACAGTAAACGTTAATCAACAACAAATCATTTTTAATTATGATTATGCTAATAATGATAAATCTTTGGGAAAAGAATCCAATGCTATGAGCAAGGTTGAATTAAGGCTTTCATGTGAGGAACTTCCAAATTTAGATTCTACTTCAAAAACTGATCCAAGAATTTATGTTTTTTTTGAAGAAAGACGTTTCCAAAATGATCAAGTTTCTACTAATTGGATAAAAATTGGATCTACTGAAACTATTCAAGATAGTTTAAATCCAGAATTCACACAGTCTTTTGTCTTTGATTATTATTTTGAACATGTAAGTATTATATTTATATAACATTCATATGATAATGATATATGTTTAGATATTAATTATAAATTTTTATATTATTTAAATTATATAATATTAATTATTTATATATAAATATACAAATAGATTCAAAATTTAAGATTTGTCGTTATGGATATGGATGATAAAGTTAACATGGAAGATAATGACTACATTGGTTATGTTGATACATCACTTAGTGAATTGTTTGCTGTTGCAAAGGATAATGTTTGTAGATATCCAATTAAAAATGAAGTTCCTATTGGAATGAATTTTAAAAAATCATCAGGAACTAATTCTAAAACTCCAATATTAAGTATTAGTATTGAAATTTTAAAAGATAATAATTTATATGCAATGATGAATATTTCTGGTCACCATCTAGATAAAAAAGTATAACATATATATTTGTATTAATAAATATTATATATAGTTATTAACATTTATTAATAACTATATATATTTAGAATTAAGATAAATTTTAAAATAAATAATTTTCTCTTATTTTATTTTGTTTTTCGATTAATAGGATGTTCTTGGAAAGAGTGATCCATATTTTGTTATTTCAAAAAAAACAGCTGATGGAAGATGGTTAAAGGTTTATGAAAGTATTATAATAAAGAATACACTTAATCCTCAATGGTCAAAAATTGATATTCCTTTACTTCAATTAAATTCTGGAGATGATAAAAAATTATTAAAATTTGATGGTATATAGATATATAAAAAATTTATATATATATATATTATTTATAGAGTTAAAAAATATAAATATTATTAATATTTTAATTAAAAATATTAAAAAAATATAAATATAATTAACATTTCAATTATAAATATTAATTATTAATATTTTTAATTAAAATATTAATTATATTTATATTTTAATATATTTTAATTATAAATATTTATAGTTTGGGATTGGGATAAAAATCAAGATCCAGATTATATTGGTGGTTTTGAAGCTAGCTTTGAAACAATTAAAACTAAAAAGGAATTTGAATTAATTAATGAAAAGCTTAAAGAAAAATCGGATAAGAAAGCAGCCAAAGAAAAGGATAAGAAAAAAAAGGATGATAGTAAAAACAAATATCAAAATTCTGGTGTGATTGTTTTTGACAGTATTGATATTAAGGAAGATATGTCTTTTTCTCACTTTTCTTTGGGTGGAACTGAATTTGATATTGATTTTGCTATTGATTTCACTAATAGTAATGGTATGGAGAAATTATAAAATATTACAAAAGTTTTATATATTTATATACTTAATATAATATTCATATATAAATTCATATAAAATAATTTTATAATATTATTATAGGTGAACCTGATCAAAAAACATCATTACATTATATTAATCCAAAATTCGATCCATTAGACTTTTATTCTATGAATGAATATCAAAAAGCTATCTCAGCTATCGGTTATGTACTTGAACCGTATGATAGTAATAAATTAATGGGTGTTTATGGGTATGGTGGTTGCTTCAATAAAAGTACATCTCCTAGTTTTGCTTATCCATTAACTAATGATGAAAAAAATCCAAAAGTATATGGTACTCGAGGTGTTCTTGATGCATATACCAATAGTCTTAAGAATGTAGCACTTTGTATGTATACAATTAATATATTTTGATAATGACAATTATAACAAAATAAATTAATAAGTTATTAAATATTATATAATGTATTTAGATGGCCCAACTAATTTTGCTCCAATGATAGGAAAAATTAGAGATATGTGTAAGGATAATGTTTCTAAAGCATCAATTAATGGCCATAGAACTCTTCTTAGATATAATATTTTAGTTTTTATTACTGATGGTACTATTACTGATATGGAAGAAACTATAAATGAAATTAAAAAAGCAACATTATATCCAATGTCAATTATTATTATTGGTGTTGGTAAAACTGACTTTACTGCCATGAAAAAATTGGATGGTGATGATAGAACCACTGAATATAGAGATATTGTTCAATTTGTTCCATTAAAGTAATAAAAAAAATTATTAATTATTGATATATTAATTAATTAACAAAATTTTGACATAATAATAATAATAATAATAATAATAATAATAATAATAATAATAATAATAATAAAAATAATGTATATGTATATAATGAATAATCTTTTAATCATAGTGAATTTGTTGGAGACCCTGTTCAAATAGCTCGTGAAACTTTAGCTGAAGTTCCATTCCAATTATTAAGTTACGCAAGAAAGAATGATGTATATCCTCCATTCGCTGTTCAAAATGCAGCAAAAACTACTGAAAAGAAAGAATAAAACAAACCTTGAAATGATTTATAATTAATAATACTAATACTAATAATAATAATAATAATTATAATAATAATAATAAAAATAATAATAAAAATAATAATAAAAATAATAATAAAAATAATAATAAAAATAATAATAATAATAATAATAATAATAATTGATAATCAATACATTATAACGGATAACAATAAAAACAAAACAAAGCAAAACAAAACAAAACAAAAAAACGCAAAACTAAAAATGCATAAATAAAATTTATAAATATAATAAAAATAGTTATAATTTATATATTTTAAATAATGCTACAAATTATTGTTTTTTTATTTTTAATTTTAATATTTTTTATTTATTTATCTAAATGCTTCACTTTTAATTTATGATATGCTACATTAAAAAAATAATTTTAAATTAAATAATATCATTTAATTCATTTTTTGAATAATGTCATTAATCTCATCACCACGGTTTCCAGTTTCACTATAGGAAATAAATGGTGTTCCTTTTTTTCCTAAGGTACTATTATTTGGATTTACTAATTTAAAAGCATAAAGAAAGTTATTCACATATTTAAAGTTTGGACCAAGTGTAAATATTTCATGTACTATATCTTCCATACATATGATATTATATTTTCCTAATTCTCTTTCAATAAGAGTATTATCGGTTAAGGGTACTTTTTCATTTTTAACTTTAGTATATCCCCTCTTATATATTAATTCTCTTACTGATTTAATACTTGGAGTTCCATATACTACATACGGCTGAATCATATTTAACATTGTAACAGTAGCTTTATTTAATTTTATAAACCTTCCATTGTACAAATTATTTAATTTTAATAACTTAAAAATTTTTTTTATTTTATCTGGTAATTTTCCATGTCCTCTAACTCTGATTACAAATGCTAGAGTTGGTTCTTCTGGAACATCTAATTTTTTATTTGATTTAGCCAATCTTTCTAAACGCTTATTTTCATTTTCTAAGGTTCTATATTCTCTTACAAATTGTTCAGCTCTTTTAAAAACAGTTTTTTTTACTTTTCCCTTTTTCTAAATAATAGTAATAATATAATTGTTAATTTTAATGATTATTATATATTATTATTTAATATTTTATGAATAAAAGGATCAATTTTCAGACCCGAAAGATGGTATAACGTGATAACTACATCGCATATTCCAGCTTCGTTATTCGGGTATGCTTTCATCACTATTGATCTATTCATTCTTATTTCTTATTTTCTTATTAAAAAAGATGATAAAACTTACTTGCTTTTTTAAGAGTGAAGCAGCTGCTCTTTCTGCCTTTATTCTTTCTAAATGTTTTCTCTTTTTTAATAATACTTCAGAGACAGTATTTTCAGCAGTCTTTAAACTAAATTATTTTAATTATTATATGAATTAAAAACAACTTGTAAGTACGTAAATATATATTATATATTTAAACGTAGAATACATTTTGTTATTAGTAGATTTCAAATAATAAATTAAAATAACATCTTTTATATTTTTAATTGTAGAAATCCTATTTTATGAAAATAGTATCGCAACAACATATCCTTAATAATATATTTTTATATATTATTAAGATTTTTCATAAAAAGAAAGATACATATATAAAATATTTGTATCTTTCTAATAAAATGATTTTAAGGATAAAAAACTTTTCAAAAAAAATTCTTCATATCCCAATTCCTTAGTCTAGCTATCAGTAAGCAACTAAGATTTTCCATATAATGTATTTTAATCCTTTTATAAATACATTTCTACCTAACAACGCCTACTTCTATAATTATTCGTTATACTTATTTACTTATAATTTTACATACACCATATTCTTTTATTTTCTTATGAGTTATTGAATTAATGAAGAGAGATAAAAAAATTTATAATTCTGAACTATTTTTAAATATGTTTAAAAAAAAAAAAAAACACATAGCCACACCAATCATTTAATGATGCAAATTTTTTTATTCAATATAATGTATACATTACGTATATTAATTATTGTATATTAATAATGTAATAATGTATAATAATGTATGTATTAATACATTATTAATATTCACCTTAAAAAATTAATAAAAAAATATTATATAAGGAATAATATATTTAATATATAATAAAAATATATTAAAATATTATTTATTATTAATAAAGTTATAATATTTAGTAACTTAATATAATTTAAAGTTTATGGTGTAACAATATTTTGATATAACTGGGTACTCTTTTAAGGAATTAATTAAAAATTTATTTAAATATTTTGTTTATATTAAAATAAACCTTCTTACAGAAATTACATTTTTCAATTTTAAATTCATATATTATTTAAGCATATTTTTAAATAATTAGAGAAATTTTAAATCAAATGTATTATATATATAATAAATGATTTTTAAAATATAAAAGATATTAATATAATAAACAATTATTAGGTTAATTAAATTGTAAAGTTGTTTGTAGACAATATATATGAGTATTCTAGATTATTGTGACCCTAGTCCGCACCAACTGTAACCACCAGAACAAAGAATAATGATAAATATTTAAGAAATCTAATATCATATTTAATGACAAACTAAATTATAATGATATTTGAACAAATTACCTCTTCTTTGCTTTTATAACCATTACAATTATTATTGCTTGTGTAACTCTTCCAAATATAAGTTTAAATTACTTAAATGATAACGAAGAAAGATATATTAAATATTAAAATAAATTTAAAGGTCTTGGAAATAAGTACATAAGTAGTAATTATTACAAGAGATTTGACGAAGAAATTAAGCTTCCAATGCTACTTGAAATAATTATTTTATTAGGTGTTACTTTTAGTAGTGATATCGTGTTGGTTTATTTTCAATTTTTTTCATGGATCAAAGTATAGATCCTATTATAATATACTGTTTTGTTATATTCTTTTCTAGTTTTTTTATCATGATTATTATTTTTTAAGTTATTAAATATGATGTTGCTACTACATTTGTATGTATTTATGAAGATAAAGATGCTCTTTATCAAACAAAACCAGAACTTTGGGAAAAGGATAAAGATACATTCCCAAAGTTTGTAAAATGAAGTATAAAAAAAAATCCTAGATTCAAGTATTTATATACATTATTCATAATTTAATTATTATACTTTCTTGTTTTTATTAAACATGTATTATAAATAAATAAGTAAATAAACAATTGTATTTATGATGCATTATGTATACAGAGAGAGATGAATATATAATTATTTTTTTAAAAAAATAAAATTTTATTATTATTTAAAAATTCTATAACTTCAATAAATAAATAAATAAATAAATAAATAAATAAATAAATAAATAAATAAATAAATAAATAAATAAATAAATAAATAAATAAATAAATAAATAAATAAATAAATAAATAAATAAATAAATAAATAAATAAATAAATAAATAAATAAATAAATAAATAAATAAATAAATAAATAAATAAATAAATAAATAAATAAATAAATAAATAAATAAATAAAAGATTGTATTTATATATTTATAATTAATATATAATGAATGAAATCTATAATTAATAATTATTCTAATTTTTGAAAGTCACACTACAATAATTATTACACTTTTTTGAGAGTTTATATTATAATAGTTAATTTATTATATATATATACAGTAATTATTCTATAGTTGTTTTTTTATGTATATTTACATAATGAAAAATGATTTATTTAAATTTTACATTAAATAAAAGATTAAAAAGAATGTTTTAATATTTACAAAAGAAAAAGATATTAAAAATAATATCATTAATTTGATAATATGAATGAATTTATATTTACAATAAGATGTTTATTAAATAACGAAATAATATTTATATCCATGTTACAATTAACAAGGATAACCTCTTTCATTTCTATTATTATTTCGTGATTGCATTGATGATATAATATCTTTTATTATTAAAGTTGAGCTTGTATTACAGTTAAACCCACTATTACTAAGATATAAAGAAGAATATCTATTTATAGAATTTCCAAGACTATTTAAATTATTAGTATTATTTTCATAGTTTCTTGGATAAATTGGATCTAAGGTAGTAGCAAGAGACATAAATTGAGATGGTGCAATCATTTTATTATTTGCTTGTTAAATGATATATTATAGAAAGAGATTTGAAAAGTAGTATTGTTTTTTTCTTATTACAAAGAATACAAATTATATATATTTCTATTTACAAATCGTTTATATTTTAATTTATATTTTAAAATTTTAAATCTTGATTTTGAATAATTTAAAAATCTTTTATAGAGGAAAATTATAGTTTTTATATACATTTTAAAAGAAAATTAGATATCATGAAGAATTGTTACTATGATTTATATATTACTGATGATTAATTTTATTTGATAAATTTAATAAATTATTTTAATTATTAATTAAAACTATTTAATTTAATTAATTAAAAAAATTTAATTAAACAATATATATTATGATATTTTATTTTAATGATTAATCAATTAGAATATATTGATTTGTATTAAAAATCAAGAAATTTTTGTCACTATATCACCTATTAATATTACCGTTATATATGCCAATAACAAACATAAAAGGAGAAATATAGAAGGAAAATTCTTAAAAAAGTAATTGTTTAAGAATTATTTGTTTAATTCGTACTAGATAATCAATTTTATATGCAATTTTTTATTAAATAATAATACAATAATTACGAATTAGTAAATTATAAATATTTATAATGTACCTTAATACGGTGATTTTTATATTTGAATTACAAATTTATATCATAAAAATTTAATGTATAATATATATATCTCTATTATAATATATTTATTTTTATATAAAAATATTAATATAAAAATAGTTTATTATATAAAGAAAAGAAATAAAAATTAATAATATTAATAAATATTACATTATGTGTTTCAGAATATTTATTAATAAAAAAAATAACTTATATCTACTTTATATTATAAAAAAATAACAATTGATTATATATATGTTTTACAATTATGCAATGTATATTTTAATATAATTCATTAAATAATATAATAAATAAGGAGTATAAGAAAGGAAAAAAATATATATATAATTTTAAAATTTTAAGATATATTATTATTTTAAACTTTAATTATTAATTAATATTTCACTTTTTATCCAATAAAAACAATATCAATTTTTAATAATTAAATTTTAAAAATATTAATTAATTTAAATAAAAGAAATTATATTAAACAAGAAAATGTTAGAAAAAAGATTATTTAATCATAATAATAATACTAAAGAATAATCATCATATTATGGAAATCAATATAATTACTATTACTTTCAAAATTTTTTATTTGTATATTATATTATTGTTATTAAAATTATACTAATAATAAATAAATATCATTTTAAAATAATAACTATAAAAATAAATGAAATATATATATATATATATGTAAATTAATATATATATATATATTTTAAAATAATAAATTCAGATAAAAAATCTTCTATTTATTTATTAGAAACAAACAATTAATATAATTAAAATCATATATACATTATTGATTTTTTTTTTTAATTTTTTTTTTTTTTAATTTTTTATATATACAATGCATATATATTAAATATTATATAATTATATATCATTAAAATTTAGAAGAACTAAAAAACTCAAAATTAATTCTTATTTAAATATCATAATATATAAATATTATATATAAAATCATATATTAAAAGAAGAATTAACTTGTGCTTTAAAGATCTACAAATTTCAATTAGATTATAATTATATTTAATATAATAAATTTGATTTTTCAGTAATTTTATAATACACTTAGCATTATAGGTTACTAAATTACAAATAATAATTATTTTTTTAGAAATTAGGTCAATTGAATTTTTTTTCAAAAAAAGAATTATATTCTGAAAAATATGGAAGTATAAGTGAGTTTATGAGAAGAGATGGTGTAATCTCATTATATTGTTGATTTGATAAAAAATACCTTTTCCATTGTTCAAGTACTTTTAATTCCATTAATAATATATTATTAATATGATATTCTAGTAATTTATAAAAAATATCTAGTTCTATGCTTTTATGATCTAAACCTATATTACTTTTATTGAAATTATTACTTGAAATATTTGCATTAGTCCTATTATTTACTCTGTTCCTGATATTTGATACTGAAGAATAAGGTGATGTGATTGTTCTATTATTAATATCAAAACACTGGAATAATCAATTTCTGTTATATCTGATGTTGAACTGTTGTCAGTATTTGGAAACACTGGAGGTATTAAGATTTCATTTGATGTTTTTGTCGTAACAAGTGTTGAAAAACTATTTAAATATGATATTGACTGAGATAATATTTCATTTCTATTAGAATAATAATATTGAGGATTGATTCCTGATGAACGATAATTAGCATTTGGTGACATTGGATATAGAAAAGGAAGCTCTTTTATAATTTTATTTTCATTATCATTATTTATTAGAATAAAAGCTTTTTCATTGAAAAAATTAGATGGATTATTACCTTTTTCAGTATAACATGGAAACATTAAAGATAATAATATTTTATTGGCAGTTTTTTTATTTGTTGTATCATATTGGGAATTCATTCCTGTTTTAGCTGATGAACAATAATCAATATTTAATGACTGTGAAGATAATAAAGAAAGTTTATCTTTTTCATCATTAGTGTATAATGAAATATTATTTTTTTAAAATCAGAACTAAGTGAAACATCAACCTTTTTAACCTCAGCAAGCGGAATATCAACTTTATCCACATTTGCCATAAGTGAAAGGTTAATATTTTTATTATCAATGTTACATGTACCTACAGACTTTTTAACCTTAGTTTTAAATGATTTGTTAATTTTTTCTTTTAATGAACTTTTTACAATGTAAAATTATAGATTAAACATAAAAATATCATTAAATTTGATATTATCTTTAGAATTATTATTAAATTTAATATAATTTTTTATAAAAATAATATTATGATAATATAATAAATCACTTTCTTTTTTTTTTAAAATTTTCCAATTGGTATCCAAGAAATGATTCTTGACATCTTTTTGAAAATTGCTTAAAACTAATTAAAGAAAATGGACTGTTTATATTAATTATTTCATTATTTGTAACAATAAATATATGGTAGATATTAAAACCATTTTTACATTTAGTTGTGTTCTTATTGAATTATTATTATATTTTACTAATTAAAGAGAGTTACAATTCCATTAGAAATAAATTTATTTAATGATGTATACTTTTTTAATTTTTTTGTAGTTTTTTTAAACATTAAAAACTGTTTTATCATTTTTAGAGCAAAAGTTAAATTTTAATAGATATAATTTAGTATTATTACTAAATATATTTTTAATAGTATTAAATGAAATATTTGCTTAAACTTTATTGTTACTATTATTAGATTCGTTATATAGAAGTTTTTTTAATAAAATATTCATTATATATATTTGTATAAATGCTTTTTAACATATTAGGTAATGTTTTTATAAATTTCATATGCTTATATTTTGAATGATTTTTATAAAATATGTTTTTTGAAATATAATTACAGGAAAAAATAGATTTTTCCTTTTTGTTGTTAAGGTACTTTTTAAAAGTAATATATTTTCATCAATTTCAACTTTTCTCATATTTTTTTAATGCTTAATTTTTTATTAATTTTAATATTTAATAATTAAAAAATACACTTATAAAAATTATATTGGGTTTATTTTTATATATATTAAAATGAGGTATTTTAAAAGAACAAAATAAAGTTTTCTAAAAAATGTTTCTTATTATATTATTATATTATAATTTTATTTTTCTTATACTAAAATATATTTATTTATATTTAAAGTTTAATAAATAATTAACCAATAAAATTTTGTTTTTTAATTAAAATTTATATTTTAGTTATGTGAAATAATTTCATAATTAAATGTCCATTACAAAATAACATAATAATTATTAATAATTATTAATACTTAACATTGACATAACAATTATTAATTATGAGCATTGAATATATTTATATAAAAAATTTTTTTTTTTTAATTTTTTGATTAAATATATTAAAAATAAAAAAAAAAAAATTCATATAAAAGTCATAGTTATAATTATTCTTGTGTTGTAACTGTTTTATTGCATTATAATATATATTTCTTTTATGTTGGTTTATAGGTGTTTATAATTTTGTATATAAAAAATAAAAAAAAGAAATGTAATTTTTAAAGTTATTTTTAAAATTATTTATTTTATTAATTATTACTTTTTATAAATAATTATGAAATAATTAATGAATATAATATTTTATTTTAAATTATTTATATTAATATTAATACATATTTCGTGATAATTCCTACATAAATATTTTGTTCAAAAGATGTTAATGTATTAAAAGAATGTATGTAATTTTTAATTTTTTAACAAACTTTTTTTTTTTTTAAACTATTTATTTTATTTTATATATAATATTATTTTAATAAATAATTAATGGATATATAATATTTTGTTTTGTATACAATTAAATAATTTATATTAATATAAATTTAATTTCGTGACAATTCCTACACGAATATTTTGATCAAAAGATGTGAATGCACAAAGTCCTTCTTTATCATAATTCCAACTTAATGACGAAACTGGCTGTTCCGCTACTTTTGCTGTCGCTAATAATTCAACTGTTCCAGGGACACCTTCATCTTGATTTTTATTATTTTTATGAACACGATTACTTGGATAATTACTTTATAATTATAGATTAATTTAATAATTAATAATCGTTTCAATGAAAATAATAAATCTTTATAAAAATATAAATAAAATTATTAAGAATATTTACTATTTATATAAATTAAGTGAACCATTTCCTCCAGATGTCATAAATATATCACGATTTTGCGGAAGATGTTTTACAGTCCATATTGTTGTATTATCGTTTAACTTATTTAAATAAATAAATAAATAAATAAATAAATAAATAAATAAATAAATAAATAAATAAATAAATAAATAAATAAATAAATAAATAAATAAATAAATAAATAAATAAAATTTGTATTATTACTTTTGTTACTGTATTTGCAAATCCTTTTTCTGGATTAAGAGTTCTTAAATCGAATGTATAGAATGTTGATTCTAGTGATGTTACAACCATTTTATTCATTTTAATATCACCCCTATCAAATTCTATTGAGCATACCTTTTAATATAACCATTTATTCAGAAATAAGATTAATGGGAAATTTAATATTATAGTAATAAATATTGAATAATAAAAAATTAATTACATAATCACATACCCCATTTTTAATATTTGTTTCCCATAACAAATTCATATTTCTTAAATCAAACATCTTCACATCACCATTATCGTATCCTGAACATAACATTCTTTCATCATCATTATATGAATTACCTTTATACATTTTTGAAAATTTAATAAAAGTCATGCAAAACTATATAATAATAATAATAAAAAATGTAACTTATAATAAAACATTTATTACCAAATGAAACGGCCCATGTATCTCTATCACCTTCTTTTTTTTCAGGTGCAATAGTTACTACAGGTTTATCACGTTGTCTTACGTCCCAAACTTTAACAGAGCCTTTTTATTATTAAAATTTTTGAAATTATTATTATTATTATTATTATTATTATTATTATTATTATTATTATTATTTATTAAAATATTAATATATAAATCAAAAGATTTTTAGTATGATGCTTAATTTAAAATTACTAAATATTTTTATCTATTAAATATGTAATTCAGTTACCATCTCTACTTCCTGTTGCTATTTCAGGAGCTCCACAGTTAATACCTATACCTCCAGCACCGTCAATACAATTTATAATTTGATCATGCGCTTGTACAGAATATACTGGTAACTCTGTGTGATCTAGATCCCTTTTATTGATTTTTCAATAGAATTACATATTAAAGTTAAAATGATTATAATTATGAAAATTTTCACAATAATAATAATATTAATAAATAATAATAATATATAAATAAATTATCAATAATAATAATAATATATATGCAATATTTTATCAATCTCAAATACATACCATAATGATAATTTTCCTGAAAAATCACCAGTTGCGAAATGACGTGTATTTAAACTGGAGGCTCCAAAAGTACCGCATTTAAAAGCATGAGTTTTTTCTGTCTTAATATATATTTAAAATATAAAATGTAATAAAATATTTTCGATTATAAAATCGAAAATTGTGGTATAGTAATGTTAAATAATAATACCATAAATTATTATATTAAATATGAAAAATATGAATTGTAAATATTCAATAATTTAAAAAAGAAAAAATAACAAAGTATTCAATAATTTAAAAAAGAAAAAATAACGAAGTATTCAATAATTTAAAATAGAAAAAAAAGGAAGTTTTTTTAATGTGTTTTAGTTCATATATTACCTCTTGTGTTACTTTTAATTCACCATTATCAATTTCATACACTTGCATAACACCTGTTCCTCTTGAATACTGACCTAAAATAACAAAACGAGCTGAACATGGAACCCACTTTACATCAAAAGCAGTAAAATTTAAAGATTTTTGTAAATGTGGTATAATTTGAGGTTTTTCTATATTAAATAATTATAATATTAAGCTTAGTCATTCAAACTAAATTTAATATAATTATTAACAATTTTAATCATATACCCATAATTGTCATTTTTTTTTTTTTTTTTGATACTTTTATTTATTTCTTATTTATTATATATATATATATATTTTTTTTTTTTTTTTTTTTTTCTTATTAGTTATCTTATTTTTTTTTTTATTTTTTAAAACTTTTTTTTAATTTCTTTTCAACTTTGTATCAATTTTAATAATAATTTTTTTTTTCAATAACTAAAAATTTTAATAAAATTTAAAATAAAGTTTTAAATATAAATGTTTTTTATTATTTTTTATTTTTAAAAATTATAAATTAAAAAATTCTATAAAATTCCATAAATTAAAAGAAATTGTTTTATTACATTTACAATATATATAGCTATTTGAGTGATATAACTATATATAATGGTAAAATGGTAAATTATTAAATTATTATTGTTTTAATTATATTTATTAGAAGAATTATAAAATAATAAAGAGATTTTAACTTTATTAAGTATGTTTCAAATTTATTTCTTTGTATTTTCAATATTAATGTATTATAATTATACGAAGATATAATTTTTAATTGTTATATTAATAATATAATAATTATAGTAAATATTTATGCTTTAATTGTTATATTAATAAAAAAATTACTACAATTATATATAATTATTACCAAATTTTAATTATGTTTTATTGAATGTTAAAAATAGATCATTATAAATATAAGAAGCCAAGAATTAATAAGGATTAGATAAATAAATAAAATTTTTTAATAAAGTTTTAATTAAATAATTCTGAAAATAATCTAGTAATATCAGAATTAATTACTGAAAGTGAACTTGGATTGTGTTCATTATCAGATATCACCGACGATTCTTCATCACTTGAGTTATCTGAAATAGAAAATGAAGATTCTGAAAATGAACTATCATCAGTATTTCTATTAGAATATTCACTATATTCATTTTCATCGTCAGTGTATGAATCATAATCATATTCATCACCTGAGTCATTTGAGACCTTTTTAGGCATTTCATTTAATTCTTTTTCATTGTTTTCCAAATCCTGTTTAATAATATGAATTAAGATAATAAGTTAAAACAAAATATTAGTAGTGAATATTTTAATTAATATTATAATTGATATTAATTAGTGTTTAAATTTATATTGTAACATACACTAATAAAGCCTAAAAAATCAAATAAAAAATCTTTTTGACCAAAGTTTGTTTCTATAGCTGAATTATTATACATACCAACTGTCGGATAAAGAGGAATATCAATTGGTATTCTTTTAGAAGCAATTCCTAGCGGTTGCCCATTTTTTGTAAAGAATAAAGTACGTGATTTAAATATTAAACAACATCCAATAATATCATTTATATTAACTGCTGATCCATAATTTTTTGTTTTTCCATTAATATTTATTGTTCCGTTATTGAAATAGCACCACATTTTTTTTGAACCTTTTATTTATATAATTTTAATATATAATATGTATTAACATTTATATATTATACATATCGAATTAATTATATCTATGATTAATTACTTGGTGGTATATTTTGATTTAAAGGAGCTTGTTTTGTACTAATTCCAATGGAGTTTGAATAACGCCTATAATTATTATATATGTGAATATTATATTAAAATAAAAGCAATAAATAAATAAATAAATAAATAAATAAATAAATAAATAAATAAATAAATAAATAAATAAATAAATAAATAAATAAATAAATAAATAAATAAATAAATAAATAAATTAATGAAAAAAAAAAAAAAAGAATATTAATATTAACCAGTCTTCATCAAAGTTTAAAATCTTAATTTCAAAGTAATAAGCTGGAATATAGGTTGGTATAGGCACTGAACATCTTACAGATGACCATGAACATCCTGGTGAGCTATGCTTTTTATATTTGACAATTAAATTATTACTAGAAAGTTTTAACGATGAGTTTTTATCATTTGGATTCCAATGGAAATCCATGAAGGTAGATATTAACGAGTCTTTTGATGTTGATATATCTAATTATTTCCGTTTTATTATTTACAAAAATAGAAAAATAAGTTTCTTAGGTAACTCTTTTTTTTTTATTTATTATTTTTTATATTTATTAATTAACATATTAATATAATATAATAAAATTATTACCACTTTCTAAATCATCTATAAAATTTTCAAATTTATAATTATTTTTTTAAGAGAACATTAATATTTTATTACTATTTATTATATATAAATACAAATTTTATATTTACTTTCAATAGCTTTAAGAATATCTAAATATAAAATATTTTATATTTATTAATACTTATTTATTATGATTTTTATAATTTTTTTAAACAATTAATATAATAAATAATTGAAGTTTTTATTTACCTTCTAATTTTTTTAAACGATCATATGATTTTTTTGTTTGGTCTTTATTTTAAAATTTAATATAAATATATATTCATTTATTATTCAAAAATAAATATTGTTAATACATAAATTTTATGATTATTTATATATACCTCCAAAATAAGTAAAATCATTCTTTTGTTGTATTTGTATTTCATCAGATTTTTTAATTATCCAGGGTAAGTCTTTTACGAAGTATTCACATTTCCATAAATGTTCCTTTATGTATTTTTTTAGATAATTAAATAATTAAAATATTATATTAAATAATTATTTTCATTAAATGAATAATAACTATATTGAATTATTTTCATTAAATGAATAATAACTATATCAAATTATTTTTATTAAATGAATAATAATGTTATATAACATAATATAAACAAAATAATATGAAATAAGGAAATTACTTGAAAATCTTTTCTCATAATTTTATTCATATTACATCCATTTCCATTTAAATAATTAGGACAGGCAACTAGTTTTAATTCACAAACATTTTCATGATGCTCTTTATCACCTAAATATCCTTTAAAATTACACCCTTTTAAATCACATTCATAAGGCTTCCATTCGCATTTTTTTTCATGCTCTTCTTTTTCTTTAGTTAATCCGACAAAATTGCATTTTGGATATATACATTTGTAAGTCATATATTGACATGAGTGTTTTAAATGTTCTAATAATTTTCCTCTTTCTCCTAACCAATTGCAACCTAATTCTTTCTGAGGGCAACTGACTTTTAATGTATTTATTATTTCTTCAATAATTTTATCCTCTATTATGTCTTTTTTTTCAAATTCAGTTTTACACATGGGACATGTAGCATTTGTCTTTAACCATTCTAATATATGAACTTTACAAAAAATATGTCCACATGGTAAGCGAACGACTATTGGCATAGCTGGGTAAGTACATATGGGACAACTTAGAGTTTGAAGAGCTGGATGATCTTCATACTCTAGGTCCATATATGATATATTAATATCTGATTCATTTGAATCGTCTTTATTTTAATATTTAATATATTAAATACCACAAAAATAATTATTAAAAATATATAGTGATTTATCAATTTTAATGTATTATATTGTTTTAATACTTTTTTTTTTTAGTATAATTCTATATAATACCTTTGTTAGTCATCATTAATTTTTAAAATTATTTTATTTTTTAAATATTATTTATGAAAAGTATAGAAATATTTTTAAAATGTTTTGATATATTATTATTATGTAATAAAATTATAATATAGAATAATTATTATAAAAACTTTAAAAAGTTATATTAAATATAGTTTAAAAAATTAAAGAAACATATATGAAAAAATTTTTTTATTTATTAAAATATTTTTATTATAATATATTTATATATACATGCATTATTAATATATATTATATTTAAATAATAATAAAAAATAATAATTAAATAGTAGTATAATTATGAATAAAGTGCATAATAAAGATTTTTTATCTAATATAAATAAATAATTTCTATTGCTAAGTAATAAGTTTCAAGATTAATAATTATTATAATGATAAATTATAATTTTGAATTCATTGATATATATATACAATTAAAAATTATCTGATTGAACAATCGGATCTTCTTGTTCTGTATCAACCTATATATTTATATATAATTAATATTTGTTTAAAATGATAGTTTTTATGATGTTATTAATTTTTACTAACCGAAACAAAATTAGATGGATCAAATAAAAATGGTTTTTTTCCAAAATTTGTATATAGTTCTGTTCCTTTAAATGCTCCAACAAACGGAAATAGTGGTTCATCGGTTGGAATATTTCTAATATTAATATCTTTTAAGAATTTACAATATTGGAATTATTATTATTAGATTTATCTATTAAAATTATTATTATTATTTTTATTATTATTATTATTATAATCAACATCATTTTTTTAATCATTATTGCTATTACTTACTTGTGTATGAACCATTTTTAGTAAAATATAAAGTACCTTCTTTAACATCTAAATAACAACCAATAGTATCTTTTTTTTTCATTTTACAGTCATATTCTACCTCTTCATGATTAGCGTTGATTGAACCATTATTAAAAATACACCATTCATTTCTACAACCTAAAAAAATTAAGTTTAATTATGAATTATATATAATAATCATTTCATAATTTATTTTTAATTATTTATATACCTGGAGGAATATCCTGTGTGAGAGGTGAATTAGCAGTACATACACCAACAGAACATGAATATTTCCTGTATATATTATATTTGTATTATTTTTTAATATATTATATATAAATTTACTTTGCAATTATAATTATATATACCAGCTTTCGTTGTTTTTTAATATTTTAACTTCAAAGTAAAATGATTCTTCTTCATCAGGAATAGCTTTAATTGCTCTAACTGATGCCCATGTACCATCACCTATATTTTATTTTAATAATAATAATAATAATTAATTATATTTATACGTTTTAATAATTAAACATATTTAATTATTTTATTATGCTACCTGTATGCTTTACTACTAGATTATTATGAGAAAGTTGTAGTTGTTGTGCTTTGTCACATGGATTCCAATAAAATTGCGTTTTTTTACTTTCTTTACATGCATCTCTTTGTTTTTCCAAGAATTTTATTTTTTCTACCGTTTGTATATAATAAAAGTGTTATTTCACTTATTTTTTTAAATATACTTATGTTATTCAAGTTCTAGAATAAGAATTTTTACCTTTAAGTTTTGTTAAAGAATCTTTTTTCATTTGAAATATTATGATAAAATAATGTTTATATTTTTTTAATATGATAAATTTCATTTATTACAATACATAACCTTTATTTATATAAATATTTTGTTCTTTTTACCTTCAAGATAATTAATTATGTCATCATTTTTATTACATTGATCTTTATATATATGTATTTTAATTATTTAATAATTGTCGTATTAATGAAATAGTTAATATAATATTGGGTATATATTAATTATGATGATATTAATACCTTTTAAACTATTTATTTTTTTTTCTTCCAAATCAAATAAATAATCACTTTTTTTAATTATCCAGTTTAAATCTTTGGATTGATAATTACAATGCCACATATGATCCTATATAATTGTAATAATAAAAAAAGTTTTATTGATTACTTTAATATTTTTTTTATTATTTTCATTTATTATCACATTATAAATAATATATTTACAATTAATTCACATTTTGGAATATTTTTTTCAGGACAATTAGGATTTGTACATGCTACTGGTTGATATATACAAGAACGTTCATGTTCCACCTTATCTTTCTGGCATCCCTGAAAATGCTTTTTTCCCCATTCACATTCATAAGGTCTCCATAAACAATTTTTTTCATGATCTATTTTATCTTTTATTAACCCATTAAAGTTACAATTTTCAAATGGGCACGTGTATGGAACATATTGACATTCTTCTTTCCAATGAGTTTTTAATTTTTTACGGGTATCAATCCATGTACATCCGAGATGTTTATATGGGCAGTATATTCTTAAGGTATCCATAATATTCTCAATATTTTTATCAATAATATAATTTGTTTGTTGAATTTTTTTAGGACAAAATGGACAAATAATATTGCCATTTATAATAAAAGATTCTATATCTTTTTTACAAAATACATGATTACAATGAAGTCTAACAGCAGGTGAATTAAATGGTTTTTTACACATGAAACATGTTAGAGCTTCCATTACAGGAAGATCCTCATATTCTAATGTTACTGAATTCTCCATATTATCAAATTTATCATTTTGCCAAATTTTCTCTATAGCTGTTACATTTTGTTTTAATTATAAAATTATAATTTGATTAATTAAAATAATAGATTTAGACAAAAAAAAAAAAATATAATTAATTATTAATATTAAAAAGAATAGTATTAATATACAATTAGAGTACTTGAATTTAATCTTGATATTGACATTCCTTAATTAAACAAAAAATAATACTGTTATTAAATGTTATTTTATTTATTGTAATATATATTACAAAAATAAAAAATAATAATAATGAAGAAGATATGAAAATGTTATAAAAATTGTTTAATTAAAGATTATAACTAAATTATAAAAGAGAAATGTATTTTTATTGAATCACGTGTATACAGTCATTAATTATTATTTTTAATATATTAAATATAACAAAATAATAAAAACCTTTTTATATATAATTTTTATAATTGATATATCTTTTGTATGGAGATTGATATAATATTATAATACTTTTAAATCCCGAATTTTTTTGACAATAAAGTGGCTTGTATAAAATTTATTATATTTTTTACAAATATTTATTAATTAATTATAAATATTTATTATAAATAAATATTAATAATTTAAATGATATAGTATATAATATGTTATTTTGTGGCTTTAATAATAATTTTTTATGTTTTTTTATAAATAATAAATTTATAAATATTTGAATATATAATATATTATATTATATAAAATATATGATATATAAATAAATTATAAATATACAATATAAATAATAATAAATATATAATTTATCTTATTTATAAGACATAGAATTATCCAATCATATTATATAGTGGTAAAGAATATTATCAAATTATTTTGTTGGAGTATAAAAGCGAAAATTGAAAATTAAATTTTTTTTTTAATTTCTTAGATTTTTAATTTTAGGGAAAATTTAAGAATTTTAGTATAAATAAACTAATTTTTGGTGTTGTGGTGTTTTTTTTCTTTTTCTTTTTTTTTTTTTTTTTCTTATTTATTTTTTTTTCTATTATATATTATTTTTTTTTATTAATTTTGAATCTATAATTTTTTTATTATTTTTTTATATCCTTATTTAATTAATAATACATTAATTAAATATTTTTATATATCCTTTGAAGTAATAATAATATTAAAATATTATTATTTTATTGATATTTATATGAAAACAAATAGAGCATAAGTAGATCATCTGATTTATTGTTTATATTAAAATTTATTTTAATATAAATTTATTATAGATGAATTAATTAATAACTAATATTTTAAAAATATATAATAAATGTTAAATAAAAAAAATTAAAATTAATAGTATACATCTTTTCTTATTATTATTTGTTAATATAATAATAATAATAATAAAGATTATTAAGAATTTATAAATGTTTTGATATTAAATAAATTTATATTTTAATATCATTCAAATTTGAATTAATATTTATAATATAATATAATATAATATAATATAATAATATTTATATATATAATATAATAATATTTATATATATGAAATATAAAATATATAATATTAATTAATAAAGTAAAAAATATACATATATAATAAATTTCTAATATTTAAAATTATATTATTCATTAGTAAGTAAATAACTGATTTATAATCCATCATGTCAATATACGGTTTCCCATATTCCTCGGCTCCTTTCAGAAATATACACCATATACAATTTGGTATATTGTCCCCTGAAGAAACGGTACAATATAGTTATTAGAGATGATTTTTAAAATTTATTATTTAATTATTTAATTTTTATTATTGATAAATAGAATATAAATGATGGATATTAATTTAATAAAATATGTTAATCTCTCTTTCCTTTTTTTATTTCCTATTTTATTTACTTATTATTTTTTTTATTTTTTTTCTATTATTATCATAATATTTATATATTTATATGTAAATAAAATAATTAAATATAAATAACATTTATAAATAAAAATCCCAATATTAAAGAGGGCAATGTCAGTTGCCAAAATTGAATACCCAGAAACTATGGAAAATGATAAACCAAAAATAGGAGGTTTAAATGATCCAAGATTAGGAACAATTGATAGAAATTTTAGATGTGAAACTTGTGATTGTGATATGACTAATTGTGCAGGTCATTTTGGACATATAGAATTAGCAAGACCTGTTTTCCATATTGGTATATATTTATTGTTTAATATAATATAATATAATATAATATAATATAATATAATATAATAAATAAATATATATGTTGTACATTTTAAAATATGAAAAGATGGATGAATTTATATGAATAATATTTGATGATATAAAGATCAAATATAAAGTAAAAATTAATATAAGATATCAATATAAAGTATAAAGTATAAAATATAAAATATAAAATATAAAAATATAAAAATATAGAATATATTACTAGATTAAAATTTATCATAGTGTAATGTAAATTGATAAATTATGTATAAAATTGTATGTTTATATAAACTATGAAAATTAAATAACGACAAGAATGTTCTATTAAAGGGAGAAAATGAATAATAATAAAATCATTAAAAATTTATTTTATTATTAAATTATTAAATTAATAATTATGTTTATAGCAAAAGAAAATTTTTAGAACAATCTTTTATAAAAAATTAAGAAAATAATTTTTTAAACATAACATAAGATAGTAAATTTAAATTAATTTTGAATAATTATATAATAATAGTAATGATAATAAAATAATCATAGTTATAACAAGATAAATAATAATAATTCTAGTAAATATAATAATAATAATAATTATGATGATGAAGATAATGATATTGATTATAATAAGACAATAATAATATAGGTAATAATAATGATATATATTATTTATTAATAAAACAATAGGTTTTTTACCAAAAATTAAAAAAATATTGGAATGTGTATGCTTTCATTGTTCTAAGTTAAAAGTAAACGAATCTAATAGTAAATTTGAACAAGCAAGACATATTAAAGACGGTAAGAAACGTTTTCATGCAGTATGGTCATTATGTAAAGGAAAGACAGTTTGTGAATGTAGTGATGATGGAGATGAGGATATGTTAGGTGAAGATGGAGAGAAAAAACATGGACACAATGGTTGTGGTGGCAAACAGCCATCAATTAGAAGGGAAGGTTTAGTATTATACTATAAATTTAATGAGAAGAGCAGTGAGGTATATTATTATTATTATTATTATTATTATTTATAAGATTATGTAAAAAATTATTAATTTTTTATGCTACTTTAATAAATTAGGAGGGAATTGGACGTGATACAGGAAGACAAGTTTTAACAGCGGAAAGAGTATTGGCTATATTTAAAAGAATTTCTGATAATGATTGTATAGATATGGGTTTAAATCCAAATTGGGCACGTCCAGAATGGATGTTAATTACAATTTTACCGGTTCCACCACCAGCAGTTCGTCCATCAATTAGTATGGGTGGTGTTGCAAGAGGTGAAGATGATCTTACACATAAACTTGGTGATATTATAAGAGCAAATATAAATTTAAGAAATCATGAAGCTGATGGAAGTCCAGCTCACGTTGTAAATGAATATGAAGCATTACTACAATTTCATGTTGCAACATTCATGGATAATGATACAGCGGGTATGCCACAAGCTATGCAAAAAAGTGGAAGACCATTAAAAGCTATTAGAGCTCGTTTAAAAGGAAAAGAAGGTAGAATTCGTGGTAATCTTATGGGTAAACGTGTTGATTTCTCAGCACGTACAGTTATTACTGGTGATCCAAATATTTCAATTGATCAAGTTGGTGTTCCAAGAAGTATTGCTAGAAATTTAACTTTCCCAGAAACAGTTACACCATATAATATTGATGAACTTCAACAACTCGTAAATAATGGTCCAAATGAACATCCTGGAGCGAAGTATGTATTTAAGGATAACGGTGACAGAATAGATTTAAAATTTGCAAGAAGTGGAAGTGTTCATTTACAAGTAGGTTATAAAGTTGAGCGTCATATTAATGATGGTGATTTAGTTATCTTCAATCGTCAACCATCATTACATAAAATGAGTATGATGGGTCATAAAATTAAAGTAATGCCGTATTCTACTTTCCGTTTGAATTTGTCTGTTACTTCTCCATATAATGCAGATTTTGATGGTGATGAAATGAATTTACATGTACCACAATCATATGAAACTAGAGCTGAAATTCAAGAACTTTGTATGGTTCCAAAGCAAATTGTTTCTCCACAAGCTAATAAGCCAGTTATGGGTATTGTACAAGATACCCTTTGTGGTATTCGAAAATTTACTAAACGTGATTGTTTCTTGACTAGAGATTTTGTTATGAATATTATCATGTGGGTTCCAGATTGGGATGGTATTGTTCCACCACCATGTATTCTTAAGCCTATTCCATTATGGACAGGAAAACAAATTATGAGTTTAATTATACCAAAGATCAATGTTGTCGGTTATCATTCAACACATCCAGATAATGAAGATACAGATATTTCACCTGGAGATACGAAGGTTTTAATCGAAAATGGTGAACTTTTAGCTGGTATTTTGTGTAAAAAAACTGTTGGTTCTTCTCAAAATGGTATTATTCACGTAGTTATGAATGAATATGGTCCGGAAACCGCTAAATTATTCTTTAATGGTACTCAAACTGTAGTTAATTATTGGTTACTTCAAAATGGTTTTAGTATTGGTATTGGTGATACTATTGCTGATAGAGCAACTATGGAAACTATTAATAGAGCTATTAGTTCTGCTAAACAAGCTGTAAATGAAGTAATTTTAAAGGCACAGCAATGTAAATTAGAATGTCAACCTGGTTTAACTATTCGTGAAACTTTTGAAAGTTTAGTTAATCGTCATTTAAATCAAGCTCGTGATTCCGCTGGTAGTTCAGCTCAAAAAAGTTTACGTGAATATAATAATGTTAAGCAGATGGTTGTTTCAGGTAGTAAGGGTTCATTCATTAATATTTCTCAAATGACTGCTTGTGTAGGTCAACAAAACGTAGAAGGTAAACGTATTCCATTCGGATTTAAATATAGAACTCTTCCTCACTTTACTAAGGATGATCAAAGTCCTGAATCTCGTGGTTTCGTAGAAAATTCATATCTTCGTGGTTTAACTCCACAAGAATTCTTCTTCCATGCTATGGGTGGTCGTGAAGGTTTAATTGATACTGCTGTAAAAACAGCCGAAACCGGTTATATTCAACGTCGTCTTATTAAATCTTTGGAAGATGTATCTATTAAATATGATGGTACAGTTCGTAACTCCTTTGGACATATTATTCAATTTTGTTATGGTGAAGATGGTATGGATGGTACAGCTGTTGAAAAACAAAATTTAGAATCTATTAGAATGTCAGATGCTAAATTCGAAAAGTTTTACAAAATTGATCTTACAGATAAAGATTTTGGATTAAAGCCAAAAACTCTTCAATTTAGTATTATGGAGGAATTAGCTCAAGAAGGCCATATTGTTCAAGAAAAATTAGATGAAGAATATAAGAGTTTATTAGAAGATAGAAAATTATTCAGAGAATTTATCTTTAAGAATGGTGATAGTTCATGGCCACTTCCAGTTAATGTTAGACGTTTGATTTGGAATGCTCAAAATATATTCTCAATTAATAAAAGGAAAGAATCTGATCTTCATCCATTATATATATGTGAAGAACGTGATAAATTATTAAAGAGATTAGTTGTTGTAAGAGGTGATGATAAATTAAGTCAAGAAGCACAAGTTAACTCTACAATTAACTTCTTTGCTATGATTAAAACATGTTTATCGACAAAGAGAATATTAGAACACTATCATTTGAACCGTGCAGCATTTGATTGGTTAATTGGTGAAATTGAAGTAAGATTTAATCAAGCTCTTGTTCATCCATGTGAAATGGTTGGTACTATTGCTGCTCAAAGTATAGGTGAACCAGCTACTCAAATGACATTAAATACTTTCCACTATGCTGGTGTAAGTTCAAAGAATGTCACACTTGGTGTACCGCGTTTGAAGGAATTAATTAATGTTGCTAAGAATATTAAGACTCCATCATTGACTGTTTATTTAACCGATGAATACAATCATAATATGGAACAAGCTAAGATTATTCAAACAGCATTAGAACATACCACGCTAAAGAAAATTACTGAAGCTACTGAAATTTACTATGATCCAGATCCAACTGCTACTATTATTGAAGAAGATCGTGAATTTGTTGAAGCTTATTGGGAAATGGAACTTCAAATGGGAACTGATGTTAGTCCAGATCTTTTATCACCATGGGTGTTAAGAGTAAAAATTGATGAACAAAAGAAGATGGATAAACAATTATCTATGGAACAAATTGCTGGTAAGATTATTGATGAATTCCCAAGTGATTTATGGTGTATTCATAGTGATGATAATGCAGAAAACTTAACTGTATTGGCTAGAATTAAAAATGATGGAGGTAAGGAGGATCCAGAATCTCAAACCATTGAAGAGGATGTCTTCTTGAAGACAGTTGAAAATATGATGTTAAATTCAATTACTCTTTGTGGTATTGAAGGAATTCAACGTGTATTCATTTTAGATAAGAAGAAGTCTATTATTAATGAGAAGGGTGAATATGAGAATTCAGGACATGAATGGGTACTGGAAACTGATGGTAATAACTTGAAATCTGTATTCTCTGTAGATGGAGTTGATTTTACTCGCGTTTACTCTAATTCTCCAGTTGAAATTATGGAAGTATTGGGTGTTGAAGCTACTCGTTTAGCCTTATTAAAGGAATTACGTAATGTTATAGAATTCGATGGTAGTTATGTTAATTATAGACATATTGCTCTTCTTTGTGATGTTATGACTCATAGAGGTCATATAATGGCTATTACTCGTCATGGTATAAATAGAACTTCAGCTGGTGCTTTAGCTAAATGTTCCTTTGAAGAAACTGTAGAAATTCTAGTTGAAGCTGCTGGTGTTGGTGAAAGTGATGATTGTAAGGGTGTTAGTGCTTGTATTATGTTAGGTAAATTGGCTCCACTAGGTACAGGTGACTTTGGTGTTATGCTTAATGAAGAAATGTTACTGAATGCTCCTGCTTCTTCTATAGCTCCAAATGGTATGATGAATATATCTGGTGCAATGAGTCCTGTAGCGGGTGCATTATCACCACAACAAACGCCATATATTGCTCGTTCACCATCCCCAGGTTATAATATGGGAGGTATGGCTTCTCCAGATATTGTCTTCTCACCTTATGCTGTTGATGGTCCATCTGCTCAGCAAATGCCATTCTCACCTACTGGTCAAACTCCTGGTTATTCACCAGCTAGTCCAACTTATTCGCCAACCAGTCCATCCTACTCACCAAAAAGTCCATCCTTATCACCAACAAGTCCATCATACTCGCCAACGAGTCCATCCTACTCGCCAACGAGTCCATCCTACTCGCCAACGAGTCCATCATACTCACCAACGAGTCCATCATACTCACCAACGAGTCCATCCTACTCACCAACGAGTCCATCCTACTCACCAACGAGTCCATCCTACTCGCCAACGAGTCCATCCTACTCGCCAACGAGTCCATCCTACTCACCAACAAGTCCATCCTATTCACCAACAAGTCCATCCTACTCACCAACAAGTCCATCCTACTCACCAACAAGTCCATCATACTCACCAACAAGTCCATCATACTCACCAACAAGTCCATCATACTCACCAACGAGTCCATCATATTCACCAACAAGTCCATCCTATTCACCATCAAGTCCAACCTATTCACCAACTAGCCCAGCTTATTCACCATCAAGTCCATCTTATTCACCAGCTAATCCATCTTATTCACCAAGTTCACCATCCTATTCACCAAATAACTCTAATCAACAAAATGACAATAATCATTAAACATTTTAAAAGTTGTTATCTTAATATTGTTTTTCTTTCATTCACTTTCAATAATTAATAATATAATTAAATACATTATCATTATTGCTATAACACCATAAATACATTTTTTAAAATTATTACCCAAATTTAATATCAAATCATTTTAATCCAAATAATTAATAAAAAAAAATACAGAAAAAAAGAGTTTAATTATGATAGTGATATAAATAATAATCAAATCAAAATATTCAATTTAATTTATTATTACTTAGAAATGGAAAATAAAATTATATATTTATTGATTTGAAATTTATTAATAATTTAAAGAAAAAAAAAAAAAAAAAAAAAAAAAAGAGAGAAAAAAGTTTTTATTAATAATAACAATAATATTAATAGTAAAAAATTTTTAAATTTTTAATATAATAATAATAATAATAATAATAATATAAAATATTTTTATAGTATTTATATTATTTTTATAACGTAACAATATATATATTTAGATATAATATAGTAAAATATAATAAAATGAAAATGAAATAAAAAAATTTTTTTATTTATATAATAAATTAAAATAAAAAAAAAATTTTTTTTTTATTTCATTTATATTTATTTTATTCTATTTTATATTTATTTGTTTTTATTTTTAATTTTTAATTTTTTATTTCCTTTTTTCTTTTTTCTTTTTTTTTTTTTCTTTTTATTTTTATTTTTTTTTTATTTTTGTTAAACAATTATACTTATGTATTTCTGTATTTTCTCTATTTTAAATTTTTCCTTTTATTATTTTGAAACATTTTTATATAAACTTTTAACTTTTATTTTGTCTATAATAAATAATAAATAATTAAATAAATAAAAAAAAAATATATATATATATAAAATAAAAAAATTTTCTTTTTCATTTTAAATTTTTAGATGAATTCTTTATTTTTTATTTTTTTTTTAATTTTATTTTTTTTTTTTTTTATTTTTTAAATATAATAAAAAATAAAGGAATAAATAAAGGAATAAATAACTGAATAAATAATAATAATAATAATAATAATAATAATAATAATAAATATCTAAAAATTCATATATATATAAATTTTTGAAAAAAAAAAAAAGTATTTTTATTACATTTAATAATTAATTTTATCATAATTAAATTAATTATTAAAAAATAATCTTATTAAAGAGATTATTATAAACGAATTATTATTTAAATAATTTATATATTATTCTACTTGAACAGTTTATTATAGGTATCCTATGTTTTTATTATTAATTTTTAATATCCAATTTAATAGAAAGAATTTGTAAAAAATATATATATTTTTTTATTTTTATATATATATTTTTTTTATTTTTTAAATATAATAAAAAAGATAAATTAAATGAATAAATAATAATCATAATAATAAATATCTAAAAATTCATATATATATAATTTATTTATATATATATATTTTTTTGAAAAAAAAAAAAAAAAGTATTTTTATTACATTTAATAATTAATTTTATTATGATAAAATTAATAATTAAATTATAAACGAATTATCATTTAAATAATTTATATATTATTCTACTTGAACAGTTTATTATAAGTATCCTATGTTTTTATTATTAATTTTTAATATCCAATTTAAAAAAACAAATAAAAAATTTTTTTGAAGTTTTTTTTTTATATATATATTTTTTTACAAATTCTTTCTATTAAAGTATTAAACTTAAAATATTATTTTTTATAATAAAAAGAGAAACAAATATATTATTTATAATTTTAATTGAAAAAACAAAATGTTATTAATAAAAAAAAAATTAATAAGTAATGTTTCATTTTATTTTTTATTTTTTATTTATTTATTGATTTATATATATTTATTTTTAAATATAAATTAATAAAAATAAATAAGAAAGAATTAATACATTAATATTATGTTATAAGATCGATCAATAATTATTATCAAATATGGTTACATCTTGAAAAAAAGATAGGAAATATTAATAAATTGTTTTAAAAATCAAGAAGATTCAAAATATTTATGTAATCTATTACTAATTATTAATAATAAAACTTTAAAACTATTATATTATTACTATGAAATAACATAATATATTAGTCAATAATATTAATAAAAAGAGGAAAAACGGATATTAAAAAAAAAAAAAAAAAAAAAAAGAAAAAAGGAATAATGGAATAGAAAACCTTAAATTATATTTTATACTATATTATTAATATATTAAGAACAAGAAAAGAATATTTTAAAAAAGCTAAGTTAAATGAAATAGGATAACAATATATATAATATATATATATATATTATATTTTTTTCTACTATAACTGAAAATTCAACAAAGTATATTAAGATTATATAAAAATATATACATTACACACTATATGAATTATTATTAATTTTTTTTTAATATTAATAATTGTAAAAACTTAAAATCTCATATTATTTATAAAATAAAATTGGTATTATAGATATGTATATATTCTATGGAAAGGTCAGATGGTTCAAGTTTAAAAACTTTTTTTATATTACAGAAAAAAATTTTATAAAACATTATATATTGTAATCTATAATAGTCTTTAGCCATAATTTATATAATAAAATAGCTACCAATAATATAATTACAATTATACATATAAAAGATAGAATTCAATTTTTATTTTTTGTAGTTTAACATCTTTTCCAATAAGTTCTTCCAATAAGATATATATAAATATAATATATATATTTTCTACCCAATATATAAACTTATTTTAATACTATTTTTATATTAAAAACTTTATTTAAGCTTTTGTATATCCCATAAAAAACTATTATTGTATAATTATATTTTTTTTATTTTTTAAATTCAATTGAAGAAATCAGTTATATTATATATTTAGTTATATTAAAATGACTTTTTTTTTTATTCTGTAGTATTTCGTTTATTATAAATAATAATTCAACTAATTATAAATAATTCAAAAAATTTTTTTTATATATAAACTATATATATGGATTTTTTTTCAAAATAATATATAAAAAAAAATAAGAATAACTAATGTATATATTATTTAAAAAAAATACATTGTGTATATATCTATTAATAATTCTGAAGTTTGCTGAATAATTAATTAATCAATATGTTACTGAATTATTAATAATTATATCAAAATGTTAAATTTTATTAAAGATTATTAATATAAAGATATGTTTTCAAAATCAGTGGATTAAAATTTAATCAGATTTATTTTTCAAGTGGATTTTTAATATAATTAAATAATAAATAAAATAATACTTTTGATAATATTTTCTATAAAAATTTGATAATATTTTAAAAATAAAAATCAATACATTTAGGATTAATGAAACAAAATGAATGAATATATTTTTTTATTATTCAATAAACTTTTATGAACAAAATTAATATGGATTTATTTATTTAAATATATATTTATTTAATTTTATATTTAATGAATTATTTAGTTAAATTTTATTTATTTTATTTATTTATTTATTTATTTATTTATTTATTAAAAAAGTTTTCTTTTCGTATCCTCTTTTTATTTTTTTTTCCCTCATATTTTCCATAGAATTCTAATTTTTATTTATCAATGAAAATAAACTTTGAATATTAACAAACAATGCTTTTTAATATTTTTATATTAATATTTAATATTAATTATTTCCACTTTTTTCAATATTTTTTTCTTATTAAATTAAAAAAAAAACAAAAAAATAATATTTATTTATTTTTTCATTATATTTTTTATATTAATTATTAATGCTTATAAAAAATTGGATATAATATTCTTATTTAAAAAATACAAATTTTACAATAGAAAATTTGTATTTTTCAAATAACGTAAAATAAAAGATTGATTTTTCTATCTTTTTTAATCATTGTCATTATATCTATAAAATTCTTAGTATTTAATTAATACTATAAAAATTTTTTCTATTTATTGTAATTCCTATTTATGGTTAAATCGTTCTATTTAAAATTATTAAAAATAATAAATGTAATAGTATAATTATTATTATCATTGCATTTTTTTAATTATTATTTTTTAAAACATTAAAACTAAGTTCATTATTGTTCCAGTTTTTATTTATACTATTTCCTTATTAAATTTATAATAAATTGAAGCAAAAAAAGTACAAAAATAGTATAAATAAAATAGAAAGCAATGAAATAAAACAAATAATATATAGAATTATCATTATTTTAAATGTTATAAATTTATAAAGATTATTATAATAAAATTATAAAAAATATAATAAAAAAGATTATTACAGAAATAATAAATAAATAATATATAATAAGTAAATAATAAAAAATTAATTTTTATTATAATAAATCAATAATTTTTTTTTTTATATATATTTATTTATTATTTAAAAAAAAATTAATTAATTATTTAATTAATTATCAAAATAATTTAAATATGAAAAAAAATAATAATTTAAAGTTGTTCATTTTAAAAAATTTAAAATTTATAATTAGTGTAACTCAATTTTTAAACTTTTTAAAAATAATTTTAATTAATATTAATAAATTAATTAATATATTAATATAAATACATTCGATTATATATAAATTTGTTAATGTAAAACATATTTATTATTAAAAATATAAAATTAATTTGTAATATATTTTTTCTTTATACAATAATATTGAATGATATATTATTGATAAATATAATAATGATCTAAATATGTATTATATATAAAATATATTATATATATTGGGATATATATAAATAACCACAATTTTTTTTATTCATGAAAATATCATAATATTATGAAATAAACTATGACTTTGGTCATCTGTTATATTTCATATTATATTTCATATTATATATTTATGTCATATATAACTATTAATAATAAGTTAATATATACCTATTAAAACAAATAAAAAGAGATCAAGTTAAGTGTTCTTTTTTCTAATATATATTTCATTTTAATTATTTAAATATAAGAAAAAAAAATATAACAAAAAATGCATATTGATTATTATTTTATAGTTTATTATTATTATAAAATTTTAAATATTTAAATATTTAAATATAAATAAATTTTATATTTTATTTAATAATTATTAAGTATTTAAATATTTATTTATTTATTTAAATATTTATTTATTTAAATATTTATTTATTTATTTATATATTATTTATATATTATTTATATAATATATTGAAGCATTTTTATTAGTAGTAATTAATATATGCTATTATGTATAATATATATTTATTAAAATTTTGTCACCAATGAATAATTATAATTAATAATGGAAAATTTATATATATTAGTCTATCTTTTGTATTAAATAATATAATATATATAAAATATATAATTATATATATTATAAATATATTATATTTTTTGTATTTTATTCTTTATAAAAGTGTGGTAATGAGTGATACGAAAATAGATTAAATAAAAAACAAAAAAATTTTTTTATTTATTTAATATTTACAATATATTATATATATATTTTATTATAAAAATTTATATATTATATAAAATATATTCATTTTTTTATTTCAATAAAAATTATATATTATTTAAAAAATATAATTTAATATATTATAACCATATATTAAATCACCGTAGTAGTGAAAACTTTAAATTACCACATGAATCCTAATATATATTATTTATATATAATTTTTAAAAAAGGATTTTTTTGAAACTTTAATATTATTGGTTAATTGGAAAATTGTAATTAATATTTATATTACGTTGATACTTTACTGAATGCTAAAATTATTAGTAAAAAAGGAAAAATTAAAAAAAAATATTAAAAATTTAAAAATTATAATAATTATATATTTATTTTAATAAAAAAAAAAATAGAATTTAACTAATATTTCAATAAATATATATAAATAAATATAAATATAAATATGTAATAAACAATAAATATTATAGAATAATGAATAATTATAGATATGTAAATAAGTTAAGCATATGTTTAAGATATTCAAGTAGATTTTGCTCAGAATATCATATTTTTGTTCAGAATTTTTTATATAAATAGTATTTCATAGATAAATTTTATAATTAATCAATTTATTATTTCATAAATGATAAGTATAAACATAATATAAAAATAATTTTCCATAATAAATCAATAGTAAATTTTTATTTTTAAAAATTAAATTACATATTAATTGTATATTTTATAAAATATTATTATTGGTTATATTATTATGTATAAATAAGTATGAACCAACTACAGTTGTTCCCCTTAAATATAATAAAATAAAAATTATTATTTAATTATAAAAATTTAATAATTTTAATTAATTATATTAATATTAAATATTTTTTTTTTGTAAATAATAAAAATAAAATTATAATATAATAATAAAAATATAATTATAATTGTTAGAATTCATAAAATAAATATATAATAAATAATAATAAATAATAATAAATAATAATAAATAATAATAAATAATTATTTTGATTTTTTATTAAATATAATTTATATAATTATATTTAATTATAATATAATTATTTCTTAACAAAAATTATTTTACCATATTATGACTTATTGAAATAATGGGTGAAATATAAAACTATCATTAATATATAGTTTTAAAAAAATTCCTAAAAATGTTAATTCAGCATTTTTAATAATACCGTGAGCACATACACAGACTCAATAATAATAATAATAATAATAATGAAAGTAACCTTAAATGATTAATTGATTGATCTATTACATTATAAAAAGATAAAATTTAAGAGTTAATTTCATTTAATTCTTTATTATATATATAATAATTTTAAAATTCTGGTAATTAAATATTTTATTTTTTTTTTTTTTATTAGAAAAAAAAAGGACAATTAATTATATAATTAATGTGATTCTATATTTGATCTATTCAAAAAAATTTTTTTATAAAGTTTAAATAATATATTATTATTTTTTATTCAGATAAAAATATGAGTAGTAAAAAAAAAACAATATAGTACTGAATTATAAAAATTATATAATTATATGATTTATATAAGTATTAAGCCAAGTTTAATATCTTAATCGAAGTATAAAAATTAAGTATAAAAAGTATAAAAATATAATAAAAAAATTTTATTTAATTTTTTATTGTAGCATCTTTATTATATAATATTATTAAAGTTTAATGTTTGATAAGAAAAAAATATAATTATCAAATAAGTAAAAAACTAAAAAAAAAAAAAAAAAAAAAAAAAAAAGAATTTGAAAAGACAACTATATTATTATTATTATTATTATTATTATTATTATTATTATTATTATATAACCAATATTTACATAATAAATAATAAAGAATTAGGTAAATAAAAATGTTAATTAATTAGTATGTTAGAGTTTATATTACACAATATATAGTATATATGAAAAATTTAAATCATTAATTTAAAATGTATATATTGATAATATATTAGTATATTTAAATATTTTCATTGAATAATTAAATAATTTTTTAAATATTTTTTTATTTTATTTTTTTTTTTTAGATTTTTAGTATAGAGTTTTTTTTTTACACAAAAATTAGAAAAATAAAATAATAAAAATACAAAAGTTAAACATTTTTAATTGGAATATCACAATATAAAATTGTTTAAATATATAATAAATAGAATTATTAAAAGTTATATAAGGTATTATAAAGGATTCTATATAATAATTATAATTATTATTTAAGTATTAAATATAAAATAAATCATTTTAATATTTATACTAATAATAATTATATTTAATTAAAAGAGATAAAGTATTATATATATTAAAGCAATTAGTTGAAATATCTAATAATATTTTTATTTTCATGTTTTTTTTTTTTTTTTTTTTATATTTATAACAAGTAATAATGTGAATTAAAGACTAACTTTTCTTTACTAAATAATATTTTTTTTACATAAATATAATAGTAATTGTTATTCCATTATTTAAATTTTATTTTTTTCTTCTTTTAGTAGTATTAATCAATGTTATAAAGGTGATTAAGTAGATATAGTTTATAATAGTATTATTAAATCTAAACTCATCCATCTTTTTAATATCACTATAATTACTACTTCATCTTTTTTTTATAAAACAAAGTATAATTAAAATTTTTTAATTTTAATTATTAGTATTTTTTAATGAAAATTTAAATTTTTTTAAACTTTTTTCAAAAAAAATTATTATAAATTAAAGTTTTGCTTTTTTTCAATCCATCGAAAATTACAAAAAAATTTTTAAAATATTGAATTAAAATTTAATATATTATTATTATATTTATAATCGATTTAGCAATATTCTTTGTTATTTATTATTTAAAATATAAATAGAACTATATAAATATTTTGAAACAATAATTTAAAAAAATTTGTAATTTTTATATAGAAGGATTAGAGAATACAAAATTTAAAAACTTTGGAATTTAAAATTTAAAATTTAAAATTATTAATTATTAATAAACATATATATTAAATTTATGTACTGATAAGGAAAAGATTTAATAAGAATATTAATCAATACATAATAATTATCTATTTTTTTTAATAAACAATTAATAGATAATTATTGTTTATTAAAAAAAAAATAATTTTAAAAATAAATATGATTTACAAAAAATATATATTCATTATATATTGAACTATATATATTGATTAATAATAAAAGTAAAAGATAATTCTAATTACATTTATGAGATATGTTACTCTTTTTCCTATTGTATATATTATTCTTTTTTTCTATTACTTTATCATTATAAAGTCAGAAGAATTCAAAATCCTATATATAAAAAAAGAAAAAGATGTTTTAATTAGATAGATAATAATTGTTTTAGTTTTATGACTTTTTGTTAATTTACTTGTGTTCATTGTTTACATAATATAGTTTAGTTTTCATGAATAGTTTTATGTATATATAATATCATATGAAATATAGTACTATTATTAAATAAATAGATAAATAAATAAATAAATAGATAAATAAATAAATAGATAAATAAATAAATAAATAAATAAATAAATAAATAAATAATTTAATTAATTTATATATATAAGACTTAAAAATTATATAAACATATTATATAAGAATATAAAAGAATATAATAGAAAAATTTATAAAAATTATATTCTATTTCTATTGATTTATATACTATCATATTAATATATTAAAATTAAAATTTATATTTCCTTTTATATTAAAATCAATATATTATTAATATACTATAATATATTAACCTTTTTAAATGAATATTAATTATTAATATTAATAAATTATTTTTATTTATTATTAAAATGAAAAAGTTATATTAAACAATATACATATATATTTAAATATATTGATAATATATTATATAAAAATAGAATATATATATAAAAAAAATATTTATTTAAATTGTTAGATATATGAAATTATTACATTTATAAACTTTTTTATATATTTTAAAGTAATTTTCAAATTTTTAAAATTTACTTTTTTGGTGCTATTTAAAAAACTCACATATAATTGAAATATTTCGATTATAATAGCTTTTAAATTAAAATATATTGAGTACAATATATTTTAATTAGATTAATACATTTCTTGGTTTATATATATATTCTATTGTATTTTAATATATCACTTTATATAATGAATAATATAGAACTCAATATTATTTGATTATACTATATATTAGAAATAATTTAATTGCCATCATTTATATTACGAATAATATTATTTTCAATTTATTTATTATATGAAAAATATATTATAATAAAAAAATAATATAATTTATATTAATAATAATATATAATGATTATAAAATTAAAAAGAAATATTTATAATAGAATAGTAAGAAATTAGAAGAAAATAATAAATATAGAACTAATAAGAAATTATAATAATTATAATAACAATAATAAATAATAATGATAAATAAATAATAAGAAAAAGTAATTATAAAGAATAATGAAATAATAAAAAATTTTAATAAAAAATATAATAATTTATTATTATATTTATTTTAAATTATTTATAATATAATAATAAATATTACATTTATTATATATATAAAGATTTTTATTTTAATATCATTACAATATAATAAATATATATAATTTTTATATTATAGAATTCATTATGTTATTTGAGAACTTTTTTTTTTTTTTTTTGAAAATGTTATTTATAATTTATTTTTTATATCATAAAAAATAAAAAAAAAATATACATTTTATATTTTATTATATAATATATTATATAATAAAATAATATATTATATAATTAATTTGAACAATTTAATAATGAAAAATTTAAAAAAATAAAAATTAAACTTTTTATATATTATGAAATTTTAAAAAAATAAAACTTATAAATATAAGTAGAAAGACTTTTCACTTCTTTTTTTTTTTTTTTTTTTTTAAAAAAAAGTAACTAAAGAAAACTTTATATATAAATTAGAAATAATTTATTTTTCTTTTCTTTCTTATATATATATTTGTTTTTATAATATACCTTTTTTTTTATTGTTTTTAATAGTTTTTTATTATATTTATTTAAATTTAATTATTTTATTTTAATTTTTTCATAAAACTTTTCATTTCTATAGTTTGTAATATAATTTATTTTATATAAATTTATATATATATACTTTTTTATGAAAAATTATATCATATATATTAAATTATATAACATATAGTATAATATAAAATAAATTTTAAATAATAAAATATTTACTATTATTTATTTTTTTCAATAATTTAAATTTAATTTATTTAATTGAAAGAAATAAGAAATAAAGTAAATTTAGATATATATATAAAGAAAATATAGTTAAATAATTAAATTTTTCTTTGAAAATTAATTATTTAATTATATATAAATATAAAATAAAGGAATAAAAAAGAATAATATTCTTTTCTTTTCTTTAGTTTATTATGATTATTTAGTAACAATTAATAATTGTTCAATAATTTAATAACAATAAAGGAAAAAAGAATAAAACACTGTAATATTTATTAATAATTTACAGTCTACATCGTAGAACATTATTTTATTTTTATAATATATAAAAATTCAATAATATTTTACGTCTATATTAAAATAAAATTAATTCTAAATAGAATTATGAAAGAAATTTTATATTATTAAAATTATAAATAAATTTCAACACAAGAACAACCGTATAATACATATATAATATCATTTTTTACCAACATAAAAACTTAAATAATTATATAAATATAATATTTTAAATATAATATACTTCAAATATAGTAATTGTAATAAAATATTTTCTTTGAGTTAAAAGAATTTACAAGAACATTACAATTATTATTATTATTTTATGTTGTAAATATAAGTAAAATACTTTTATATACACCAATTTAAAAGTAATTTTATTTTTTTTTTGGAAAAAATATATAAAATATAATTTTAGAAATATTTTTTTTTGATAAGATATTTCAATTATTATATTTTATTTTAGTAGTTATTTGTTATCTTGACAAACATAATATAATAAATATATACTATACTATTATACCAGTTCAATTTTTCTTGATTTAAAGAGAAATTTATTTAAAGAAAGAAAGAAAAAAATTTTATAAAATTATTAGAATACGAAAACAAGTATATAATTTTTTATTTTAATATTTTTATAATAAATTTTTCAAATAATATATTATTAATTTTTTTATTAGTAAAGAAAAATTAATAATTATTAAATTGAAAATTACAGTATAATATATATACACATAAAGTCACTTTTTTTAATACATATATCCACTCTAAATAATACATATTTATCATCAATTTTTAATTTTTTTTTTTTATTGTAAATATATAAAATAATCAAAAAAAAAAAAAAAAAAAAAAAAAAAAAAAAATAAATAAAAATAAAAATAATAATAATAATAAGGTAATAAAGTAATAAAGTAATAATAGACATTAAGTTATAAAGAAATGTATATAAATCGTAAGCAATAGATTATTATATATATAAAACCAAAAATAAAAAAAATATAACTTATTTAATTAAATAAACTATATAACTATTTATTTAATTTATATATAAATTACATATTTGAAAAACGTTGTCAATACTATCATATAATAAAGATTTTATTTATTTTTTTTTTCTCACAACAAATTTTATATAAATAATATCTATCATTAATCAATTCATTATAAATATTCACAAATATTATATATATGTAATTATATATAAGAAATATAATAATAGTTATTTTTCATACAAAGAAAGGAAAAGAAAAGAAAGAATAAAAAAAAAAAAAAACTTTATATAATATAATTAATATATAATAAAAATTCTATAAGAACAAAAAAAAAATCATAAAAATTTATATAAAAATAATAATATATAAGATTAAAATTTTTGAAAAAAAAAAAAAGAAGTATAAATTTTTTTTTTTATCATTGTTGCCATTATTTTATATATTATAATCATATAATATACAAAATTGAGAAAAATAAAAAGAGAGATAATTCTTTTTATATTTTAAAGAAAATAAAAAAAAACTTTTAGTTCTAATGAATGATTTTGATTTTGAAATTCCAGATTTAATCGGAAAAGTTTTACCTAATACTAATGAACTTAAAATTTTATCTGTTATAGGTTATGGCTCTTTCGCAGTAGTATATAAAGCAGAAGATGCTAATAACAATTTATATGCTGTAAAATGCATTGTTAAAAAAGGATTAAATACATTTCAACTTGAACTTCAATATCGTGAAGCTGAACTTTTACAAAGTTTAGAAAAACATCCAAATATTATAAATTTATATCAAGTTATTGATACAGAAGAAAATTTATTTTTTGTATTAGATTTATGTGAATGTGATTTATTTGAAGCCATTGTACATAATCATGGATTTGGTAATCAATATACAAAGGAAGTTTTTGAAATTTTAATTGACACTGTTCAATACTTACATGAAAAAAATATTTATCATCGTGATTTAAAGCCAGAAAATATATTAATTACTGCAGATGGTGACATTAAGATAGCTGATTTTGGATTAGCTTGTAGTGATACTTGGTCAAAAGATTTTGATTGTGGTACCTTAAGATATGAACCACCAGAATGTGTTGACTTATCTTCAAAAGGTTATAGTCCAGAAAAATCTGATCTTTGGGCTTTAGGTGTTATACTTGTTAATTTACGTTTTGAACGTAATCCATGGGCCTATGCTTCTCCAGAAGATAATGTATATTATGAATTCACTACAAATAATTCCAATGTTCTTCAACAACAATTAGGTCTTTCAGATGATATGAATATAATTTTAAAGAATATCTTTAATGTTGATCCTGAACAAAGATGGTCTTTAATACAAATTAGAGATGCTATCTTAACGATTGATGAAATGTATGATGAATCAAAATATAATCCACTTCCTCCAAAGAAGACTACTACTTGTCCAATTCCAATTACTCCAAATTCCAGAAAAGATTCTCCATACACTTGTACTTTTTCTTCCTCCAATTCTTCTACCTACAATAATTCTCCAGGATTTGTTAGACATTATGAAGACCATATGGAAAGAAATGGTTACAACAGTAGTGGTTATTATGATCATGATGATGATATTACTAAAAATGAAATTAGTTTTAATGAACAAACCTTTGTTAATAGTGGTAAATATGATCATTACTTTATGAGTCATACTTCTCTTTCTCACTTTAGTTTTTGTTCTCGTGATGATGAAGAAGAAGAAGAAGAAGATGTTGAAGACAATGAACATGAACATGAACATGAACATGAATATGAACATGATCATGATCACGATGATAAAAAAGATGAAAAAGATAATAAATATATCAAACATATATTCCATAATGTTAAAATTAAATATGAACTTGATAATGATGATAATGAAACAGATGTTGAAGCTGATAATGAATCTAATAATGTTAAAAATAATGAAGGTAAAAAGGAAAAAAGGAAAGGAAAATTTAACCATAATCTTAAAATATTTTGTAGAGATCTTGAAAATGAAACATTTTATTTGGAAGATGATCTTTATTCACCAAAAGATAATAGACTATATAGGTCAATTAAAAAAGGAAGTATATGTAATCGTCATAATCCATCCTCATCTTTACGTAGTAATGGCAGTTGTGGTAGTATAAGATCTCCATTCGAAAATAAATATCCACTTCGTAATGATCATAATCATGTATTAAATCCGACTCCTTTAAGAATTAATACTAATCTTTTTAATACTGAAGATGAATCTTTGTCAGAAACAGAAAATAAAGAGAAAATTCCTTCTACTATTACCAATAAAGATAATAATAAATTAAATATTAAAGATCATGAAGTACCAGAATCATGGGAAGATTATAGTTTTGATGAATTATTAAGTGATGATACTTCTATTGGTTTGGAGGAGAAATCAAATCAAACTATTTTAAATGATACGGTAGCTTCTAAATTAAAAATTAAAACTTCTCAAAACTTTTATGAAAAGGATAATTCATTCCATACACTTAAGGAAAATTCCTGTTCAGATAAAATAGCAACATTTTATAAAGAACAATTAATTAATCATCCTAGAAGAAAAAATAGTATAAAGAGTAATGAAGAAGAAGAAAAAGAAAAAGAAGAAGAAAAAGAAGAAGAAGAAGTTAAAAAAGAATTAGAGAGTAATAATCAAGAATTACTTAATATTGATTATAAAATAATTGAAAAGACAAGAACAAAGGAAGTTACAATTAATACGGTAGCCGAGAAAGAAAATAAATTTGAGAATAATCATAAAGAAATAAAAACTATAACTACAGGTGTAACAAATTTTGATTTGATGCCATCCCATTTATTAAAAGAGTATAATAATAGGGATGGTGAAACTACATTTAAATTTAAATCGTCTCCTCTTCGTAAGTCTATTGAATCTTTAGAATATCAATGGAAAGCATCTTACTTTTTTTCTAAGCATTCATTAATGGTTCATTTAAATGAGATCACTTTATTAAATATTAATTTAATATGGCTTAGTACAAATCCTTCTAATTATTCATTTTTAATGAAATATTATATTCCACAATTACCTATATATTTATTTATCTTTAGTTTTCAATTTATTGAAAGGATAAAGAAATTTCCATCAATGATTAACTTTCCATTTTCAATGATGATGAATAATAACAATGACAATGACAATGACAATGATTGTAATGATAATTATGATAAGAAGAAATCATTAAGATTGAAGAAGAAAGGAAAGAATGAAAAAAAGTGTAATAAGCGTAAAGGAAAAAAGAAATGTTCTTTTATTAGAGGAAAATTGAAAAATCAAAAAATTTGTTGCCATAATTCTAAGAAAAAAACCCATTTAATCGTAAATTCATGTAGACCATATGTAGATAAATCGCTTAATTATTATTTAGATGAAAACTATTCTGTTCGAAACCTAATATTTAAATTATTAAATAATTTTATAGAATTATATCAATTATCAGTAAAATTAAAAACTAAAATTAAAAACAAAGATACCTATCCTACTACTAATCTTTTTAAAACCATTGATTGTATAAAAAATTTATTTGAACGTACTAAACAAAATTTATTTTTTTTTGCGATGGGATCAACATCATTACAAAGTGGTAATGAATTTGATTCTAATTTTAACACCAAACATCAATCAATATCATCATTGTTATATCAAATCCATATGATGTCATACCAAAATATAAATTCGATTGTTAAATTTATTTCTTGTGATTTAACAAAGAATACATTATCCACATTAGAAATGATATTTTTATATTTATTTGAAAATTTTAAAATATCATTTTTAATATTTTTTATATCTTCAATTCAAAAAATTATTTTTCCATTGGCCAATGTTAATAAATCTTTTTTTTATTAACTAAAGGTTATAAATGAAAAATTTATTGTTTTTTTTTTCCAACAATTCTATTCAAAATTATTATATCTATTAATTAATAACTAGTTTTTTTTTTTATTTTTTAAAAAAAAGAAAAACCAAAAAAAAAAAAAAAAAAAAAAAAAATTTTTTTCTTATTATATATAAGTTTTTTATGTATATATATATTTTTTTTTAATTTTTTATTTCTTTGATTTTTTTTCTTTATATTTTATTTTGTATAATATATTTTAATGTTTTTATTTAATTATATTAACTGTTCGCAAATATATTTTTTTTAAAAAAAAAAAAATAAGAAAGAAAAGAAAAGTAATAAATCATAATATAAAAAAATATTATATATGTAAAAATAGCCCATATTTAGGATAATGATAAAAAAAAATATTTAATATACATTACTTTTTTTTTTTTTTATAATTAAAAAAAAATGTATTTTTACAAAAAACAGACCCATAAGAAAAACTAAAAAAAAAAAAAAAAAAAAAAAAAAAAAAAAAAAAAAAAAAAAAAAAAAAAAAACCAAAAAAAAAACTAAACAAAAAAAAAAAAAAAGTGATATAAATAAAGAATGAGAAAGTGTATATTATTAAATAAATAAAATAATTTTTATCGTACAATTTAGTGTTTATTATTATATAATATGATAATTAGATGATAATAAAATAGAAACTTATATTCTCTTCCTTTATATATATATTTATAAGATTAATTTACATTACTTTTCTTTTCGTTTAATTTTTATTGCTTTTCTTCTTATAATTTCCTTGTTATTTTACCTATTTTTATTACTATTATTTTTCTTCTTATAATTTCCTTGTTGT
>MCFG01000237.1:45000-107500 GCA_002104895.1 Anaeromyces robustus | reverse complement strand
AAAAACAAAAAATAAAAATCCATTCGCGATCTCAAAAGAAGATAAAGAAAAAATTTTAAATGGTAATATTATCCCAAAAGATATATTTAATCATAATAAAAAAGATGATAATAAGATTAATAATATAAATGACATTTATGATGATGATAATATAATATTTACTAATGATATCACAGATGATTTTCATTTTAAAACTAAAGATTCTATTATAAATTCAGATGATGATTTTGAATCTTCTTATGAAAGAAAGAAAAAGAAAGGTAAAAGTATAGAATCTAATGTTAAATTCCATAATATTAAAGAATCATCACCATCTATATTTTTAAATGCAAAAAATAAAAATAAAAATACAACTATAGCATCAACATCAGCACCAACATCAGCATCAACAACATTAACTTCCAAATTAATGTTTAATTTAAGTCACTTAAAATTTATCAATATTAACAATTTCAACAACAACCGTAATTATAATTATAATAGTAATAATAACAATAACAACAATAATAAAAGAAATCATTTACCTGTATCTGAAATTCCATTTCAAATTAGAAATTTAAATAATAATAGACTAAATAATTTTGAATCCATATCAACATCTTCTATCCAAAAAGAAAGTATTAATTCTTATTTTCCAAATTATAATATAGATTTAAATACAAATAAAAATTATTCTAAACCAAATTCGATGAGTCGATTAAAAATGAATAACATAAATAATATTAATAGAAATAAAATGAATGTTAATAATAAAAAAAATGTTAATGAGTTTGATATAATTGAAGATTCCATACAAAGTTTATCAGAATTAATTCAAGATTTAACAAATAATAATAATAATAATAATAATAATACACATAAACGAAAATTTGATAAAAGTGAATTTTCATCAGATATTCGATCGAAAAAATTAAAAAATAATAAATTAAGTGTAAGGTTTCAAAATCAAAATAACATAGAGAATTCTAATATTGAATTCAATACCAATAATAAAATCAATATTTCAAATTTAAAGTCAATTAAATATAATAATAACAATAACAATAGCAATAACAATAACAATAATAATAATAATAATAATAATAATAATAATAATAATAATAATAATAATAATAATAATAATAATAATAATAATAAAACTATTAATAAACCTACTAAATCAACATCCGATTATTTTTTAGAAACCTCAAAAACATCATCTTCACCATCATCAAAATTAGTTAAAACTAATTCTCTTTCCTCATTATCAGAAATAAAAGTTTGTCCATTATGTGGTGTAACTTTACATAGTAATAATATTGATAAGATTAATGAACATATTAATGCTTGTGCTATAGAAGCTTTTAATCTGGATGACATATAACAAAATGTAATAAAAAAATCATATATAACTTACATAAATATATGAATATATATAAATTATATTCTATTGGCTTAAACATAAATATATAATTTATTTATATAAGTTTATATTCTTATACTTATTCATATATTTTTGAATTTTAAATTTTTATATTATATTTTTTAATTTTTTTATCTTTTTATTTATTTATTTATTTATTTATTTATTTATTTATTTATTTATTTATTTATTTATTTATTTATTTATTATGCAATTTTTCTTTTTTTTCTTTTTTTATATCTTTCTTTTTTTTTTTTTTTTTTATTACTTTTTGTTTTAATGTATTTATAAAGTATAAAAAAACAGTAATATATATATTTTATATATATATGTAAATATTAAATAAATAAATGTTTTATAATTAAAATCAATGAAATATATATATAATTAAAAAAAAAAAAAAAAAGATTATTTTGTATTTATATATATATTTTAAAATTAATATTTGGATATCATATATGTATTTTTAACATATATTTAAAAAATATTTAATAAATTATATTACAATATAATAATTAAGTGATTTAATAATAATTGTAAATAAATCATTTTTTTAATAATAATAAAGAAGAGTGTTTACTAAAAAAAATAAATAAAAGGGTATCATAAGTACATAAATTATATACTATTTATACAATTATACTATTATAATAATTACTTGTTTTTATATGGTATATTAATGGGTTATTTATATTATTTTTAATTTTTATTAAATTTTTAGCAATATAAGAAATCTAAAGATATTATATTTTTTAATTTGTTTTTAATTTCATATAATGATACTTCAGTAATTTTATAACATTTAGATAATCCAAGATAACGAATATCTGAGCAATAATGGCAAATATCACTAATTAATATATCAGACACATTATAGCATTCTGATAAATTAATATTTTGTAACTTTGGACAACAACGAACCAAAACTTGAAGAGCCTGTTATTTGAAAATTATGATAGTAATATTAATAAATACAAATTTGATTTAGTATATTAATTTCATTTAATATTAAATAAAATAGAAAATGTGTAAATATAACTTACTGATTCAGAAACATTGCATTTTTGAATGTTAATTTTTGTTAAATTTGAAAGTTTAGAAAGATTTATTATTGTTTTATCAGTAATCTATTATAATATAAAAATGTCAAAAATAATAAATATTAAAAATTATAAATTTAATAATATAAAAATAATTATATATATTTTAAATGCTACTTACATTACAACCAGCAAGAGATATATGTTCAATATTTGGACATTTTGAAAACAAAATTTCTAAAGATTTGTCACTTATTCTTTGACATTGGGATAAATTAATATATTTAAGATTAGGACAGCATTTAGATATTGATATAATATGATCATCTGTAACTTTAGATTTTATAGAATAATATTCCTTATTATATCTTCGTTCTATTAAATATTTAAATTTCAAAAATTCTTTATCTTCTAATTTTTCTTGATTTTGATCAGTTGGTATAGAAACTTCAATTGGTTCTTCAGATCCGTTAATTTCATAACGATTATCACCAATATAAAGATATTGAATTAATGATCCTAAATTATAATAACTTAATTTATTCTTGTTGGCCATATTTTCATCATCTAAATTCATATTATTAGATGTTGACATTTCATCATCATTTTGTTTTTTAACTTTTTTATTGAAATGCAATTCGTTAGACAATTCATCATTATCATCATTATTAGTTCTTTTTTTATTATTACTTAATTCTATAAAATTTAATAAAAAAACATATTATTAATATTTTTGATATTATTATATATTAAATGATATTAATAAATATATGTATATAATATATATTAAAATTAAAAAAAAATTGTATATTTACTTTCATAATTGGAAATTAATTCATTATCCTTAACAATATCATTGTCATAATTCAAATTATTTACTGATGATAAACTATTAATATTTTCGATTTTTTCATCTTCTTTATGATTATCTTTTATTTTAAATGAGGATTCTAGAGGTAAAGTTATGGGTATAATTTTATTTATATTATTCTCTACTGTTTCTTCTGGAGTTTCATTTAAATATTTTATAAATCTGTTATAAGATTTTATTGATTGGAATCTTGGCTTTATCCATAAAATATTCTTGGCTAAATTATACCATGTTTTACAAACAAATAAGGTAGAATAAATATCTCGATTTATATTAATATGTGCTTTTTTATTATATTCGTCATATTCATAATCTTCATATGAACTATGATACAAATAGCTAAGAATTTTTATAATAATTACTGATGGTAATTTACTATTAGAATTACAATTAGATGAAAGAAATGCGGTTGTTGAAGAATATAAACTAGTATTATTGCTAATTATACTTTTTGAAGTTTTCATTTTTCCTGGTATACTACTACTACTACTCATATCAATACTACTTATACTTGAATCTTTATGGTTGACTAAAGTCATTGATGAACTTTGGTCTTCTAATGTACTATTACCATAATAATTCATTTTTAAATGAATTCCAAATGGTTTATACAAAATATTATCATTGAATTGTTTACTTTGTTGATCTGAAAATTGAATACTTTTAGATAGTGAATAGTCCCTTGTATCATAATTATCAATAAAATTATCATCATTATAATCTAATTCATACTGAGAAAAATCATTTATTTTTATACCACTAAAATCGTAAACTCCATATAACAGATTAGAATAATATTCAAAGCTTTGTTCAATATTTTTATGAGCCATATCTATTTGATGATAATACATATGCATATTCATATTGTTCATGTTCATACTATTTATATTTATATTATTCATATTCATATTATTTATATTCATATTATTCATATTCATATTGTTCATACCCATATTATTCATATTCATATTATTCATGTTCATACTGTTCATACCTATATTATTCATATTCATATTATTCATGTTCATATTATTCATATTCATATTATTCATGTTCATATTATTCATGTTCATATTATTCATGTTCATATTATTCATATTCATATTATTCATGTTCATATTATTCATGTTCATATTATTCATATTCATATTATTCATATTCATATTATTCATATTCATATTATTCATGTTCATATTATTCATGTTCATATTATTTATTCTCGGATCATTTTGATTTTGATGATAATAAGAACTATTAGTTCTTCTCATCATATTCATTTCATTTATTGGATATTTATCATTAAAATTTCCGTTATTATAACCTAAAGGAGGAATCATACCATAATTATAATTAGGATTATTATATGTATTATTAGGTATAGGTCCAGTATTATTCATCATGTTTTCATGATACATTTTCAATCTAATATCATTTTTATTTTCATAATTATCTTCTTTATATCTCATATTATAATATACTTCCTTTTGATTATCATATGGTATCATTTGGTTGGAACCATTATTATTATTATTATTATTATTATTATTATTATTATTATTATTATTATTATTATTATTAGTATCAATATCAGTATTAGTATTAGTATTAATATTAATATTATTATTATTATTATTATTATTATTATTATTATTATTATTAATATTATTATTATTATTATTATTATTATTATTATTGTTATTATTATTATTATTATTATTATTATTATTATTATTATTATTATTATTGTTATTATTATTATTATTATTATTATTATTATTATTATTGTTGTTGTTGTTGTTGTTGTTGTTGTTACTAATACTTGAGCCATAATTAGAGTATAGCATTGAGTTATTACTTGTTAGTATATTTGAATTCACATTACTCATTTTCATGCTTATATTATTATTGTTGTTATTATTGTTATTATTATTGTTAATATTACTAGCATTAATAATATTATCATAACCTTTATTATTATTATTACTATTATTATTATTATCACTAATGATATTAGTATTACCATCATTTATTTTAGCTTTATCTTTATTGGAATCAGTATTATTAATATTTGTATTTTCATAATTTTTATTACTCCCACTAATATTATTATTACTGTTATTATCATTATTTTTACTTTTATTTATTTCAAGTTTATTATTATCATTAATTTTTCTATTATTTTTATCTTTTTCTTCATCATTATCTTTTTTTGATTTTTCATTATCAGAAGATGATGTAGTTATATTATTTATATTAGTTACAGATTTATCATTTATTTTAACATTATCTCCTTTTATTATTTTATTCATTACTTTATTATCATTATCATTAACATTATCATCATCATCATCATTATTATTATTATTATTATTATTATTAGGTATATTAGACCTAATTTTATTAATATCAGTATAATTTTCATTACTAATATTTGCATTTTCATTAATATTAATAGATGTACTGTTATTTTGATCATCAATGTTATAATTACAATTATTATTATTATTATTATTATTATTATTATTATTATTATTAGTAGTAGTAGTAGTAGTAGTAGTATTAGTATTAGTATTAGTATTAGTATTAGTATTAGTATTAGTATTAGTATTAGTATTAGTATTAGTATTAGTATTAGTATTAGTATTAGTATTAGTATTAGTACTAGTATTAGTATTAGTATTAGTATTAGTATTAGTATTAGTATTAGTATTAGTATTAGTATTAGTATTAGTATTAGTATTTGTATTAGTATTAGTATTAGTATTAGTATTAATATTATTATTATTATTGGTATTATTATTATTATTATTATTATTGTTATTATTATTATTATTATTATTATTATTATTATTATTATTATTATTATTATTATTATTATTATTATTATTATTATTATTATTATTATTATTATTATTATTATTATTATTATTATTATTATTATTATTATTATTATTATTATTATTATTATTATTATTATTATTATTATTATTATTATTATTATTATTATTATTACAGTTATTGTTATCATTATTGTTATTAGTATTTATTACAGAGTTCATATTTATTGATGCATTTGAATTAGATGAATGCATTGTAGTATTATTTTGGTTATTTGTATAATATTTGTATCTTGGATCATTATTATAATTATTATTCATATTATTATAGTAATTATAATTTTGATAGTTTATTTCATTATTGTATGAATTTGCTATATTTTGATTCATATTTTGTTGAGCCATATAATGTGATGTATTATGGTAATAAATATATTGATAATTAGGGTTACCGTTATTTATAGGCATTCCATACATATTTTTATTTTCATTCATAGGTATATTTCTATAACCATATGGAGGATATTGTTGAATTTGTGGTTGAGTTTGTGAAGATTGCTGTTCATCATATGGATAATACATTTTACCATCATTATTCATATTATTAATATTCATATGATGATTTGGTGGATAATTATAATAATTTGATGATGAATAGTACGGTCTCATCATTGGATTGTTCATATAAATATAATTTCCATTTCTATCTTTATATACTTGTTTATTGTAATTTTGTGATGAATGTTCTTCATATGACATCATTTTATCTTTATTAATTTCATTTTTCATCATGTTATTATTTATTCCTTGCATATTATTATAATACATATTTTGAGATTGGTATTGCATATTGTTATTTTGTTGATTCATTGAAGAAGATTCATTAATTCCTTCTGAATTATTATTATTCTTTATATAATATTCCTTTGAATAATTGTTATTGTTATTGTTGTTGTTGTAATTATTTTGAAGAGTACTTGTTGTTATCAATGTATCTGCGGTATTTACATTATTTACTGTATTTGGTTGAATATTTAATTGATTATTTGCTTTCGTATTTTCTAATTCAATATTAGTTTTTGGATCTGTTTTTAATTCTTCCTTTTTTTTTATACCACTTTCAATTTTCTCTTTTTCATTACTATCTTTTTTCATGTCCGCAATCAACTCATTTTTCGTTGTCTCTTCCTTATCGTTCGTATCTAATTTATCAATTTCCATTTCTTTTGATGTATTATCCTCTTCTTCTTTTATATCATTATTCTTTTTTGTGGTATTGCTTTCATTTTTATTTGAAATTACTTTTTCTTTTTTAGTAGTATTTAAATTTGATATTATTTCTTTTGAAAAAGAAATATCTTTTTCTTCATTTTCTTCATTTTGTTCATCAATTTCCATTTTTGATTCACATGAAACATCATTTATTTTACTTTCTTTCTTTTCTTCTTTTTGTTTATAATTAGTAATTTTTTTAGGTGATAAATGATTATTATTTTTAGACTTATTTATAAATGATTCTGTATCAACTTCAGTTATTTTTCGGTTATCACTTTCTGTCAATTTGGTGTCAATTTCTGTGTTTATTTCGTCTTCATTTTCATTTATATTATCTTTCTTTTCCTTAAACCTACTCAAATTCTTTCCATTATCATCTATAATTTTATTTTCATTTGTTTCATCTTTTTCTTCTAAATTTTTTCTTGTTTCATCATCTTTTACAATTTTATTTTTATTTATTTTACATTGAGAATTATTATTTGTTGAATTGCTATGATTCTTATTTTCTTCTTCCTTTATCTTTTCATTATTACCTTCATTCATTTTAATTTCTATTAATTTTTTTGATTCATCAATATTCATTGTAGATTTGTCTTTTTTACTTGATATATCTTCATTAATATTATTTGTTGAATCTATTTTCATTTCTATATCTTCATTTTTTGTTTCTATTGTATTATTTTCAGACAAAATTTTATCTTTTTCTTTAGTTTTAATGTTTAAGCATTTATCAAAAGTATTTGTTTTTTGTTCAGATGAATGGGATTCTATTTCTTTTGTATTCGTTGAAATATTATTTTTATTATTAGTTGTATCTACTGAAAAATTTTCATTATTTGATTTAATATCAGAGGAAGAGTCTTTTAATGAATCACCATTATTTTGAATATCTTCTTCTTTGATTTTATTATTATTTTCTGGAAGTACTTCAATATTTGTATTTGTTGGATGTATATTCATTCTTTCCATATTTCCATATGATTTATTCATATTTTGATAAAAATACATTTTATTTTGATTATTAATACTTTGGTAATAATTTTGATTATTCACTTCATTTATTTCATTCATATTCATCTCATTCAGTTGATTTATATTACTAGAATGGTGAACAGGATTTATACGATTAATATGTGCATTACTTATTTGATTCATATGATTCATTCCATTCATTTGATTCATATTATACATTGTTCCATTCATGGGATTCATCATATTTATGTGATGAATTGGACTTGAATTCGAAACTTGATTCATTTCATAATATTTATTTGGATTTTTAACCCATTGCATATTTTTCTGTTGCTGATAATATTCTTTATTATATACAAAAATAACGGAATTATTATTATCATTTTATTATTATTATAATTATATTATTATTATTATTATTATTATTATTATTATTATTATTATTATTATTATTATTATTATTATTATTATTATTATTATTATTATTATTATTATTATTATTATTATTATTATTATTATTATTATTATTATTATTATTATTATTATTATTATTATTATTATTATTATTATTATTATTATTATTATTATTATTGTTATTATTTTTATTATTATTATATTTATTATTATTATTATTATTATTATTATTATTATTAGTTTAATAATAACAATTATTATTATATATATTTTTCAGTTGAAAGCTCATACCTGTATTTATATCATTTGATGGAAATGAAGAAGATCCCACAGAATTTATTACTTCGCCATTGACAGAGGTATTAACTGTTGTTGAATTATATCCTGAATTTGGACTATTATTTTGTAGAGATGAATTTGTATTAACTTCAGGTGATATAGATGATGAAATAGAATAATTCGTTGACTGAGGTAAAGTCATTTGAATGTTATTATTTTCCATATACATTTTATTATTTAAATTTAGTGAATTTTGAGATAAAGAATATATATTTTTGGAACTTCCTTGATTTTGATGTTTCATTGGTATATCTCTTGCCATTGTATAATTCATATTCACGTGTGATTGAGGTATATTTCCCCCTCCTGACATAACATTTCTTCTATATTTATATAATAATGATGGTGGTATATTAGATTGCATTGTTGGGGACATATTAGAATTTACTCCCATATTAGTTGGTTTTTGATGTTGTGATAAAACTCGTCCATCAACCATATTTTGCTTCATTCTTGACATAGTATTATCATGATACATTGGATATGACATTTTTTTTCTTTGATGTATCAAATTTTCCTATAATAATATTTTAATTATTATAATACTAATAAATCTGATAAAATGAAGTAACCTTTTAATTAAATATTAAACTGATAATTGAAAGAACAACTGATGTAAAAAGAATATTAATTTTCGATAAGTTTTGTATTACAATAAAATATATATTTTTAATAGTTGTATAGATATGATAAATAATTAAATATAAAAAATATAGTACAAAGACAAAAAATAAACAAATAATTAAAAGAATAATTTATATAATATTGGTTTATTTCTTTTTTCTTTATTTTCTTTTATTTTTATTAATATGTCTTTATAATTCCTTATATTTTTTCTTTTTGAATTATATATTCATTTATTTATCCACACATTTAAAATAAATAAAATTAAATTTATATCAAATAGTAATATATCCTTATTAATTGATATGAATGATTAGTAATAAAATATATTCAATATATTTCTAACAAAAAAACATTTTAGGATCATATAATATATATACTATAATATATATATTACATTAATATATATTTTGAAATTTTTTTGTATAAATGTATATAATTTTGGTAAAAAAAAAAAAAAAAAAAAAAGAAAAAATTATTTAATATTGAATAAAAGTTAAATTTATTTTATTTAAAAAGTATTAGTAATATTTATTTTATTAATTTCTATTTCACCAATTATTTGAAATAATATTAAAATATATTTTATTTTTTTATTCAATCTTAATATATATAAAATTCATTTATTACAAAATTATTTATTAAAATAAAGCATTAACTTTCTTTAATTATGAAGAATACTGATTAAAAAAAACGACTATTTAAAACTTTTTTTTATTAAAATATTTATTATTAAATTAATATATTTATTAATTAATTTAAGAATGTTTATTTTTTTTATACCTAATATATTTATTAATTAATTTAAGAATGTTTATTTTATATATTTAATATTTTACTAAAAATGTTTATTTTTTTAAATATTTTTTTTTCATACCTATGATATATAAAATAATAAACAATTTTCATTAACTTTAAAAAATGGTCCAATTATTTGATAATAATTTAATTATCTAAAGTAAAATAATAAAAAAAAAGAAAAACAAAAATATAAATTAAATAAAAATATTTAACTATTTAAGTATTTAAGAATACTTTTTTTTTTTTGCTTTAAATTTTATTTGTTTTTAAAGAAATTGTGAAATTAAAACTTTATAGTTAGCTAAAATAAAATAATTAACAATTTAAAATATAAAAGTATAATAATTTTGAATAAAAAAATATTACAATATATTTTTATTATTTTATAAATAATATGTAAAATATATTATTCATAAAAAATATTCATAATTACTCCTTTTTATAAATTAACATTCTAGTTTAATAAAAACCCTAATTCTATTTTTTATTTTTATAATATAATGTATAAAGTGAAAAAGTTTAATATATTATTTGATAAATAAAGTTTTATTTTATTATTAAAACTCATTTTAATTTATTTTGTTTATTTTACCTATTTTTTAAAAATTTAAAAATAATATATTAAACTATTTTTTGTTTTTATCATTTATTATGCGTTACAGTAGGTTTCTTATTTAACATATATATTTTTACATAATAAAACGACAAGTATCATGTTACCAATACTATATTATTTATCATTACAAAAAACAAAAAATAATTATAATATTTTTTAATAATAGAATTATTAAGATATAATTTTTATGTTAAAATATAAAAAATTTTTAACATATCTAGATATTAATTATAGATATAAATTATTAATTATTTTTCAATTACATATAAAAATAATACATTCTAAAAAAAATAAAAAAAAGTTATTTACACACTTATTAATGAATTAATACTTAATCATTACTATACATAGAAATAAAAAAATTTATTTGACATATTTAAAGTACCTCTTTTATAATAATCAATATTTATTGTCGGAGTTCTATAAAATATTTAAATAATGATATTTACTAAATAAATTAAAATACTTATTTAAATTGGAGACGTTTAACTTTAGATTATAATGATATAAAAAGATAAAAAATTTTGTTTGTTTATTTGTTTATTTGTTTGTTAAAATATAGTCATAAATAAGATAAAAATAATAAAATTTTAATAACACTTGAACTAATACATAACATTAAAATAAACATAATTATAACAAAAGAATTTTTTTATAAATAAATTAATAAAAGTTGTTAAGTAACATAATTAAAAATATAATTTGCAGAATCCAAAATTTTCTATAACATATTGTTAAAAAATTATTATTTTTTAAATATCTTAAATTATTCACATTAAAATGTCTTACAAATCTTAAAATGATTAAAACAAAAAATATTTTATTTAAATTTTTACATTTATATATTTTTATAATAATAATGGTTTAAATGAAAAATAAAATATTCTCTATAAAACAGTTATTGTTACTATTCTTATTATATGAAAGTAAATTATATTATTTAATTTATATAAATAAAATAAATACAATTATAAATAAATATGAGAGTATAAATGTTAAAACATTTTTAAAATACATTACAAGTATTTCTTTTTATTATATTATTTATTTGTCATTAATGTTTTATTATTTTTTAAATACATTCACTTCATAAACTATATCTAACCTAATATATTTACCAGTCTAAGTTAACTATAATAAATCCTAAAATTTTTTAATTAATGATTATTTATTATTATTTAACTTGTGTATGTGTATGAATGTATATAACAATTAATTGATTGGATAATAATTTATATCGTACAATATTAATATATTTATAGAATAATAAAATATACTCATTTTTAATAATGTATTAATCATCAAATGTTTATGTAATTAAATTAATTATTTAAAAAATATTAATTATATAAAAACATTTATATTAGATTTTTTGTTGTTTTTAAGAAAAAGATCATATTATTTATAATATATTTATTATAATTTATTATTGTTATTTATATTAAAACAACAAAATGTCTGATGAATTCTATGTAAGATATTAGTAAGTTTAATTATAATTTCTATAACTATATTTATATCAAGTTTAATTATAGTATCTAGAACTATATCAAGTTTAATTAAAATTTCTGTGACTATATATATATCAAAATTTTAATTTAAAAATCATGGGTTATATGAAATTGAAAAATTACAATTGAATAATTTTATAATAAATAATTAAATGTATAATATATAATAAATTGATATATATAATTTTAATTATATATACTTTATAACTAATTATTAATATATATATTCTGCTTATATCAATATAAAATTTATTAATAAATTTAATAAAAAGTGTTGGCCATATGGGTAGATTCGGTCATGAATTTTTAGAATTTGAATTTCGTCCAGACGGTAAACTTAGATATGCCAATAATTCCAATTATAAAAATGATTCCATGATTAGAAAAGAAGGTTAGTTATTTACTTTTATATATATTTTATTATTTAACAAAATAAGGTTTTCTAATTTTTTTTTTTTTTTTTTTTTTTTTTTTTTTTTTTTGATAAAACAACATAGTTTATGTATCAAAAACTGTTATGAACGAATTAAAGAGAATAGTTGAAGAAAGTGAAATTATGAAGTAATATATACATATTATATAACCTATTCTATATATTAGTGTTTAAATCAATATTGAATTGCTTATTTTAATAAAATAATTTATATAAATAGAGAAGATGATAAATTATGGCCATTAGCTGATAAAGTAGGAAGACAAGAATTAGAAATTGTTTATGGTGATGAACATATTTCTTTTACTGTACGTTTTTTTTTTCGATATAATTAATAATTAATACTCTAAAAGTAATTATGCTTAATTTTATATTATAATTTTATATTACATGGTTTATTAGACTTCAAAATTAGGTTCTTTAATTGATGTTCAAGAAAGTGAAGATCCTGAAGGAATGAGAGCATTTTATTATTTAATTCAAGATTTAAAATGTTTTGTGTTTTCTTTAATTTCTAGTCATTTTAAGGTAGAATTTTGAAAAGTAAAATATATTGATTTTTTCATTGAAATATTAATATATTAATTATTTTTATTTAATTTATATATATATTTTTAATTTAAAAATCAAAAAAAAAAAAAAAAAAAAAAAAATTAACCTTAGATTAAACCAATTTAAAACGTTACTTAAAATTAATTTATTATGAAAAAATACCAAATGATATTTCAGTTTTCAATTAATTTCAATTATAAATGCATTTATTTAATATAATTCAATAAAATAAAACATACTTTATTTAAAGAATCATTTTTGTAATTAATAATCTATTACTTTTTTTTAAATAAAAACATCCATAATATTATAAAATATAAAAAAAGAAAAAAAAATATAAAATAACATTTTAGAGTGTATTTAAATTGTTAATTACTAATATGTAATGGAGTATTTAAATTGTTATTTATAAATAATTATTTTTGTATAATATTTTAACAGTTACAATTATTAAAGTCTAATGATTATTAGATTAATATAAATTAATCTATTAATTTTTTATATTATATTATTATTATATTTTAACATTTTTTAATTTCTGTGTATGATTTATTATAGTATTTATTTATTTTTATTATATTATTATATTATTATATTATTTATTTATTTATTTATTTATTTATTTATTTATTTATTTATTTATTTATTTATTTATTTATTTATTTATTTATTTATTTATTTATTTATTTATATAAAATGTAAAATATAAATAAATGAATTAAATAAATAAATTAATTAATTAAAGTTATTAATATCATATATTAATATATTAAAAATTCTTTCATATTATTCGATAATTCATGAAGATTTATTATTGCTCGAGTATAAAAATATAAATAGTTGGAATATCTTTAACTATTTATCTTGTAAAAATAATTTTTTTTTACTATAATATTGTACAAAATGTCTGGAAATGGTAAATAAAAAAAAAAAAAAAAATTAAAATTTTAATTTTTAAAAAAAAAATTAATAGAATAATTATAATGTAAATGATAAATATGTTATTATAATGTTTTATTATTAATATATTATAATAAAAAAGTAACAATGAAAATAAATAAAAATGTATGATTAAAAATAATTAGTAATATATAGAATAATAGAAATATACAATACACAATAACAATAAAATAATAGATAGCAGATGAAAGAATAAATAAAAAGTTTTTTACTGAGTTTTATTTATTTATTTATATAATAAAGAAAAATTTGATACTGCTGCTGTAGAAGTTAAGCAACTTACTTACAGACCAAGTGATTCTGAACTTTTAGAATTATATGCTTACTATAAGCAAGGAACCATTGGTATATATACGACATCAATATAAAAAAATATTATAATGTATAGATGTTTACTAAATATATATATTAAATAATTTTTAATAAATATATAGGTGACAATGAAACTGATAAGCCAGGTGTTTTTGATCTTAAGGGTTCTGTAAATATCTATTTAAATTAATTATATATGTTTTATAAACATGTTAAACAAGTTATATATATCATTTATTTAAATATAAAAATGAATAATTAATTAATTTTTATTTTATAATTTTTGTTTTTATTATTTTTGATTAAAATTTGTTTTATTTAATAAAGGCTAAGTGGAAGTCTTGGAACAAGGTTAAAGGTATGAGCAAAAGCGAAGCTCAAGCTAAGTACATTGAACTTGTTGAAACTTTAAAGGCTAGAAACTAAGAAAGCTTTTTCCTATTTTATTTAAATAATTAAATAAAAAAGTATTAAATAGTGCCAAGATTTTGTAAATGATAAATAATATTTATATGAGTAGAAAAAAAAATAAAAAATAAAAGTAAAGTTCATTTTTTATAGAAAGATTTAAAATAATCAAGAAAATAAAATAAATTAAATAAATAAGTAAATAAATAAAATAAAGTAAACAAAAAAATAAAATGAAATAAAATAAATAAAATAAAATAAAAAAAAATCTCGAAAATAATTTTTTTAAAAGAATGAATTTATTAAATAATAATTCAATGTTTATCTGTTGTTATGATTTCTATTTCTTTATTTTCATTTATTTATAAAATTCTTTATAAAATATTTCAAATGATTATTTAATACATTTATTACCTAATCCTAATTTATTAACAATGGGGTTTCCCATATCACCAGGTCACGTTTTTTTTGTGGCTAAACAAAATATATATACATTCACTAGTACATAACTATTTATTTTTTTATTATTTATTATTTATTAAAATAAAATAATTACATTTTTAATATGGCGTATTTTTTAAAAAGTGTAAATTTTTGTATATTAAGTTGGTGAAATGGGTCGCATCCATAAACAATATATTATAATCAATTTTTTGTAACCTATGAAAATAAACCATGCATTTAATGAAATTTGGTTTATAAATAAATAAATAAATAAATAAATAAATAAATAAATAAATAAATAAATAAATAAATAAATAAGATAAACAAATATAAAAGAAATAAATTTTTAAATTGCTTTATTATTAATATAAATAATTACTTAATTTACAAAATTTATGAAAAATTATTTAATAATTGTGGCTTATCTCAAATATAATGAAAAATAAAATTATTTAATAAATTTTAGTGCGATAAATATATATATTTCAATTTATTTAAATTGATACATATTTAATATATTCTTTGTTTTAACAAAAAGTCAATAAACCATAAATAATAAGTGTAATTAAAAATTAATATAAACTTATAAAATTTTATTACATATTGATTTATATTCAACTTTTAATAAATTTCATTTTTTATCTTTCATAATAAAGATATTTAATTATAATTTTTATTACAATTCTTAATAAAAATATTTTTTATGAATATATATATATAAATTTACCAAAGCTTCTGTTTTTTGTTTGTAATTGATGTCATTGGTTTATGAATTGATGAAGAAAGAGTTGATTTAATGTGTTTTAATAAACCATGAGTATCTTTCATTGAAAACATTTTTTTATCATCAGGTAAAAGAGATTTTGGTTCCAATTGTGCAATAATTGAATTCACTGTTATTTCCCAACCAGCCATTTCATTATTATCATTTTTATTAATCCATGGACAATATGATCTATGTTCTTTTTCAATATTTAAAAATTTGGATGTATTTTCCATATCTTTTTTAATTTCATTTAACTTGGAATCATCTACATATTCAATTTCTATTTCTTTTTGTTTTTGCTTTTCTTTCTCTTTTTGTTTTTGTTTTTCTTTCTCTTTCTCTTTCTCTTTCTCTTTTTCTTTCTCTTTTTCTTTCTTCTTTTCTTTTGATGTTTTATTATTATTACCATTTAAATTCAAAGAAGATTCTGGTTTAGAAGATAAGTCATTATTTTCTATTAAAGATATGAAACGAGTTTCATTCTGATTTAATCCAGATTGATTACTTATATCCAGAAGATTATCTTCATTATATTCTTCCATGTTATTGTTAGTAGTATTATTCTTTTTTATTTTATCATCTTTATTACTTTTTTTCTTTTCATTAATATTTACATCACAATCATTCCTATTTTTTTCATTTTCTTTACTTATTTTAGAGATACTAACATTCTCTTCATAGTTATCCTCCATTGTGCCATAATTATTATTATCTTCTTCATAATTTTTATTAACATTTTCACTTTCATTATCATTTTCTTTGTCTTCTTCTTCACATTCATTATCATCGGAAAACAATGAATTATTATTATTATTATTATTATTGTTGTTGTTGTTGTTATTATTATTGTTATTGTTATTGTTATTATTATTATTATTATTATTATTGTTATTACTATAGTAATTGTTGTCGTTGTTGTTATTGTTATTTAAATTCATAAAATTCTTAAGATTATTATTAAAGCTACCATCATTTGAAATAGTATACAATTCTGGTGTTTCAATAATATTCATCATTTCATTGCCATTTTCATCTCTACTATTTTCATATTTTTCTTGAAATATATCATTTTCATTTTGATTATTATGATATAACATTTCTTCATCTTCGTTGAAGTCATGAGATCGATAATTGTTATCATCAATTGGATTTTTAAATGTAAACATATGACGATAGTTTATATTATCACAATGATCGTTATTATCAATATCACTAGAAATGTTCTGAGAATCGTCTTTCATACTATCACTATAATCTTCTTCTTCTTCCTCTTCTTCTTCTTCTTCTTCTTCTTCTTCTTCTTCTTCTTCTTCTTCATTAGAAGAATTATGTAGATTATCTGTATTTGAATCTGATTCAATAAGAATAATATCGTTTGAATCATTATTATGTTGATATAAATTTGAATGATTATCATTAGTGTCTATATCACTCGATTCATTTTCATCGTCATCTTCATTAGAATATAATGATGAATTATTATAGGTATTTAATTCATCTTCACTATTAGAATCAGCTTCAGATGAGTTTATAATATGTATATTATTTTTATTATTATTATTATTATTATGTAAATTGTTTTTAGGAAAATCATTTTCACTTTCGCTCTCACTTACAGTTTCATCTCCATTATCATTTTCACTTTCGCTTTCACTTATAATTTCATCTCCACTATCATTTTCACTTTCGCTTTCACTTACAGTTTCATCTTCATTATCATTTTCATTTTTTCTATTACTTATATTTACACTTTCATCTCTCTTTAAGCTTTCATATTGACTTTTTCTATTATTATCTTTAATTACTTTTATTTCATGTCCACTTTCTTCAATTCCGCTTTCCATTTCAAAATCGCTTTCGCTTTCATTTTCATTTTCACTTTCATTTTCACTTCCATTTCCACTAACACTTTCGTTTTCACTGTCATTTTCACTTTCATTTTCACTTTCATTTTCACTTTCACTTACATTTTCACTTTCATTTTCATTTTCAATTTCGATTTCACTTTCTGTTCCACTTTCACTTATTTCGTTTTCGCTTAAACTTTCATTTCCACTTTCATTTTCATTTAGATTTTTACTGTTAACTTCATTTTCACTTTCACTATCGCTTATATTTTCACTTTCGCTTTTGCTTTCACTCGTATTATCACTATTTATTTCTTCTTCTGATTCACTATTTATCTGTATTTGCATTGAATTAGAATCCTTCTTAATATCATTTTCATATAAAATCGCATCATCTTCATCTTTATCTTCTGATAACACTTGATTTGAACTATCATTATTATCTATAATATTTTCTTTATCGCCATCATCTAATACTTCAATTTCGTTTTGATCATCTTTAATTTCATTTTTAAATTCTTTATCATTATTAAATTTTCCACTTTCATTACTTTCTTGTTTCATTTCTTTTATTGATTCTGTGATTACTATTTTATCATCAATTTTATCATTCTCTTGTTTATTTAAAAAAGTATTGTTCTGAATATTTCCTATCTCTTCAATTTTAGGATATATATTTTTTATATTTTCTATGTTTTCTTCAATTTTAGGATATATATTTTTTTTATTTTCTGTACTTTCTTCAATTTTAGGATATATATTTTGTTTATCAGTATTTTTTTCTTTTTCATTATTTAAAATTGTATTATTATTATTATTATTATTATTATTATTATTATTATTATTATTATTATTATTATTATTATTATTATTTATTTTCTCATTCTGTTGATTTTCAGTATTTATTTTAACAAGATTAAAACTATTTTTAATATTTTCAGCTGAACTATTTAAAATAATTATCTTATTAATATTTTCAGCTGAACTATTTAAAATAATTATCTTATTAATATTTTCATTAGTACTCTCTGATAAACTATCATTTAATATATCATTTTCATTTTTATTGATTTGATTATTATTTTTGATATCATTATCTAATTCATTTTTATTTTTTACTAACTCTACTTCAAATTTGGGTTGATATTCTATATTAATCATCTTATTTTGATTTATTTTATTCTTTTCTTCTTCCTTTTGGGAATTGTTCTCTCCAAAAATAATATTTTCTTTAATTTCTTTACGTTCATTATTATTTTTGTCATTAGATTTTAATTTAGGCACATTTTCAATTTGTTTGCTTATGTTTTCTTTTGTTGTTTTACTATCTTCATTATTTTTCATTGATTTATCTTTATTTTTATTATCATCATCTACATTTAAATTGAAATTTGATATAATTCCAAGCGCACTATTTAATATTTTATTTGAATTAGATGTTAATTCATTTTTTATTTCTTCGTCAATTTCTTTTCCAGATTTTATTTCGTTTTTTATTAAATTATTTTCATTTTTTTCTGCATTTTCATTAAAGGGAGAATTTCCATCTAATTTCATCATATCATCATTAGTTTCTTTTGATTTTTCTAAAGTAGAACTGTTTTCTAAATTCATTGAATTATTATTTAATTTTAATGAAGAATTTCTAATTTCATTTTTGTTTTTATTTTTATTTTCGTTTTGATTATTTAAAGATTCGTCATTATTAATATTTATAATAGTATCACTATCTAATACATTATTATTATTATTTATTACATTAATGGCATTTAATGAATTTTTAATTTGGAGGTTATCTTTGATTATACTTTTATTATCGATGATTAATTTTTTCTCTTTAATATTATTAGGTTCATATATAATATTAATATCATTCCCATTAATTGTTTTACTATTTATACTTTCCTTTACTAGATTTGTGATATTATCAATATTATTAACAACTGAAATTATTTCACCGTTTTTACCAATATTATTATTATTAGTAGTAGTAGTAGTAGTACTATTATTATTATTATTATTATTATTATTATTATTATTATTATTATTATTATTATTATTATTATTATTATTATTATTATTATTATTATTATTATTATTATTATTATTATTATTATTATTAGTATCAGTATCAGTATTATTATTATTATTATTATTATTATTATTATTATTATTATTATTATTATTATTAGTATCAGTATCAGTATTATTATTATTATTATTATTATTATTATTATTATTAGTATCAGTATCAGTATTATTATTATTATTATTATTAGTAGTAGTAGTAGTAGTAGTAGTAGTAGTAGTAGTAGTAGTAGTAGTATTACTATTATTATTATTACTATTATTATTATTATTATTATTATTATTATTATTATTATTATTATTATTATTATTATTATTATTATTATTATTATTATTATTATTATTATTATTATTATTATTATTATTATTATTATTATTATTATTATTATTATTATTATTATTATTATTATATGTTGTGATAGAGGGTTTATTATCAGGATTATTTTGACTATTATCTATTATTTTATTCTTATTCTCAATATTTATTTTATCTGAAATATTAACACTATTATATATCTTATCTTCTAAATTGTTATCTTTTAATATCTTTTCAAAACTGCTTAATATTTTATTTGTTGAAGATTCATCATTAATATTAATTTCTTTTATATTATTGTTTGATGAATTTTCATTAATTATACTATTTATACTACTTTGAATTTCTGGACGATTTGTACTCTCTATATTAATATCACTTATTGTTATTTGTCCTGATGTATGGTTTTCTGATATATCTGAAATCTCTTCTGATAAGCTAACAAATGAATTATCAATTGTAAAATCATGTCTTTCAATAAGATCATTTATTTCATTTCTTTGCGTATTAATTATTTCTTCCATTTTCGATATATCACCTGCTTCAATATTTTCACTATTATTCGAAATTGGTGTAATATCACATATATTTTTTATTGAAGTTTCACCTTGTTCTTGATTAACATTTTCAGTATTAATTTGTAATTCAAAATTTTGTTCATTTAACGATGATATAGCATCTGATAAGTGATTTTCCTCTCGTTGGTCGACATCAGCTATATTATTGTTATCATTTATATCATTCTATTAATTAATTATATATTAAATGGAAATGAAAATAAAAGATATTAATAAGATTCTTTGAGATAAAATTAATAATATTATTATATAGTATTTTACTTACTATCTTATTATTACTATTATTTTCATACTCTATATTACATTTAATACTATTAATATTATTACTATCTAAAGAATTTTCATTATCTGTGAGAATGATATCTTTTTCTGAATTTTCACAGTATGATTCATTATTATGAATTATTGAATCATCTTTATTGCTTAATTCTGAATATTCTCTTTCGATTTTTAACTTTTTATTTATATTTTCATCATTTTCATTAGCTTTTCTTTTTAATAGTATTTCATTTAATCTTTTTAAATTAATAATATGCTTTGGTCGATCAGTTTGATGTTTATCTGTTATTAATGTTTCATTACTTAAATGATTATGATTTTCAAAATTCCAAAGTCCTACTAATCTTCTACAAAATAAACATTGTATATATCCCTTTCCCTTTATTGAATACCCTTGCCAACCAAAAATTGATAAGTATATAACCATTTCAATAACATCTTTTGAATATGTTTTTGGTAAATCTAATATGTATATTAATTTATCTAATTTTTCTTCATTCTTTTAGTTTTAAAAAATTTTATATAAAAGTTATTGATAATATTTCAGTAATAATAACTTAAGTATTAAAATGCTTTATATTTATAATGAATATAATTATTATTTCTATTTTGCATTTTTTTAAATTTATAAAGTTACTTACAAATATCATAATTGATTTTTTAATTTTTGGTAAATACTGTTCAATTGTTAATAAAGAATTTATTCTATTTTTAAAAAAATTAAATGCACGAATTGAAGGGAGAGTTGGAAAACGATATATTGATTCTAATATTAAATATATAAATAATTTTCGTTAAAATAACATAAATAAAATATATATATTAAATAAATATATTTTAAACTTTGCTTTTATTCATTCATACCATTACAAGAATGCCAGTGCATTTTACAACTTTTGGCATGTGATAATTTTAATTGTTTATGATATTTATTAATAAGATGTGAATCTATATATATGTATATAAATTATAGTTTAATTTCATTTACTTTTTATATTATAAATTATATTTTAATTTCATTTATTTTTTATATCATGTATAAATGTATACAAAAAAAAAAAAAAGAAAAAGAAAAAAAAAATACCAATATCTTTGTCATTTAAATTTAATGTAATGAATAATCTTGCTTTACATTCAGAACACTCTAATTTATTTTCTGAGATATTCCACCAACCGTGTAGTGCACATGCTAATGAATTCAATTGTTTTGGTTTTAAGTACCAAGTTGAAGATTTAAAAGACTCTAACCTTTTTATAAATTGTTCGTCTTTTGGTTTAAAAGGATTTTGATTTATGTCATTGTCATTATTAATATTTGATATAATTGTTTCAAATTTTCTTTTTAATGGATGAGATGTTGAATTTATGTTATCTTCATTTAACGTCATTATATTTATTATACTTAATCCTTAAATAAAAAATACTAATAAAAAAATAAAAATAATAATAAAATTATATATAAATATAAATATATATACAAGAACTCTATAAAAATTATAAAAAAAAATTTTTTTCTAGTAAATTTAATATATATTGGTAAAAAAAAATATAATATTAATTCTGTATAGATTATATAGCACAATATTTTGGTTTAATTTAAGTAAAACATCCGAAAATTAAAAGTATAATTTATTTATATTTATATTTAATAATTATAATTTAGTGGGTAATATATTAAAATAATATAAACACCAAAATCAAAACAATAATAAAAAAAAAAAAAAAAAAAAAAAATTGATAGTTATTGTCACTTGTTTATTAAAATGTTAAAAATAATATATCAAATACATATTTAATAATATAATTTGATATTGAATATTTTATACATAAATCATTACATTTTGTAATTAATTGATTTACATTAATAATATCTTTATCAGTATCAGAAAAATGAATATTTAGATCTTCATAACTGTCAATAATATCTTCATCTACTGTATTTGATAATTCTTCTATACAATTACTCTTAATTTGATTAATAATAAATATTTTTTTATTTTCAACTAAAGAATTTTCTTTTTGATTTTCTTCTAAAAATTTAGAGTTATTACTCTGATTTATATATGTTACTGAAGGTTTCAATTTTTCCAATTGACTTTCTGAAAGCTTAAATAATAATTCATGTAATTTTTCAAAATAAGATGCTTCTTCTGGATGCTCATATTCAAAATTTAAAAATTCTAAATGAAAAATTGATATTCCATAATGCTTGAAAATATAAAATGCATTAATATTACGATAATTCTTGTAAAATGCTTTTAGTCCAGATAGTTTTGACAGTAAAATATTTCTTAATTCATACACATCATTTTGATAATCAGAATTACTTAAAAAGTGTGACTGATATGCTTTATTCAAAAAATTAAATTGATTTGATACCCTTTCTAAATATTCCTTAATATTTTTATCTATTTCGCAATTAGTTATTTCTTTTCGATTCATATAATTCTTTAAATATGATGAAATTCTTTTTCCAAAAATTGTTTTAATATTCATAACTTCATTTTTATCTTTATCTTTTTCTATCTTTTCTTTAATATCAATATTTGGTATAGAAGATATATATTTTTTTAGTTCTTCTTCAGAGCATTCAGGATAAATTTCTCTTTCTGTAAATCCATGCTTTCTGATAATTTTTCTTAAATTATTTGATATATTATATATATAATTGCTTTTTAAATCCATATTTTTACCATAAATATATATTGAACAAATGGCTCTATATATAAAAAATTCTATACCAATAATTCAAAATATTTAACTTTAATAAAGATATAGGTTTCAATAATAATTAATATATATTATATAACAATTTATATTGTTAATTATTTACCAGCCTTATCTTCTGATTTAATAATTATATTTTTATTTTCAAAATGAAATAATTTCCACCAATTTCTTCTATTTTTCCATAACTCATGATCAATACCTAAATATTTTTCACTAAATTTTAAAATATTTAGTTATATTATTCAATTAGTGTATAATTTTTTTTTAATTCAATATTATTAAAATAAAATGCTATTTACTTAATAATTAATAATATATTTGCCAACTTTTCCCATAACTTAAAACTATCTATTTCAAAATCTAAACGTTCAATTAAAAGCTCTTCTGCCAATTTTATATAATGTAATGAAGAAGATTCAGATGAATAGGTTTTTGACATTTCTTTTTTATTCTTTTTATCTTCATTTTTAGTTATTTTATATATATAACACATATATACATTAGATTTGTATTATTTATATCAGAAAAAATATTAATTATTTATATTTACTAAATAATTTTAAATAATAATCTACTAAAGGAAGAAATATTGTTTCTCTATCACAAAATTTGTCAATTTTAATTATTTTATTAGTTAATTCCACCCATTTTATATCATTTTGTGAATATGTTTTGATAAAATTTAATAATAACCTATTATTCATTTTAATTTTAATTATATCATAATATTAAAGTGAATTATTAATAAAATGTTATTCAATAATAATAATAATAATAATAATAAGAAGAAGAAGAAGAAGAAGAATAAGAATAGTTATAAAGTTTAATTACTTTAAGCCAATGAGATTATTTGGATTTATATCACAAAAATTATTTAGATTTAAATATGCTTTTTCAAAATGCTTTTCAAATATTAAAATCTGTATAAAAATTATTAAAATTATTAATAATAAATTATTATTTTATATTATTAATAATAAATTAAATAATTACTTTAATATAATATTGTAATATAAAATCGTTGTGAGGATTCAATCCTAAAGATTGTTCAAAATTCTTTTTGGCATTTCTTCTAAAATTACTACATTTATAATTTTCTTGGCTTACAAATTCTTCTATATTATTTATTAAAGTTTAATTAATTTCAATTTAAATTATATATAATAATATATAATATTACCGTCGTCATCATTCTCCATATTTCTATAATCGAATAAACGAAATTTTTGTACATTTTCGGGTAAATTTTTTTCCCATAAAATAAAATATAAAATACCAGAATAACCAACAAGTATAGAATTTTCTTTATAAGGTGAAAGGAAAATAAATCTTTTTAATTTATTTATATTTTATTATTATTTTATTTAAAATAATAATAATAAAGAAAAACAATAACAGCAAACAACAACAACAACAACAATAATAATAATAATAATAATAATAATAATATAATAATTAAAAAGATTAAAAATTATTTATATATAAAGTAATTTAAAATTTTTTATATCTTTAAAGACATTACTCTGATAATTTGTTTATTCCTTCTTCATACTGTTCAGTTTTTATGCAATAGAAAATGTATTCTAATAAAATTTCTTCATTCTTATATATGCCATTGATTATATCAATAAAAAAAATAATATTTTAATTAATAATATGATATATTTTATATATAATTATATGTATAATATTTATTATATTAATTGTTAGAATATATACATGTGAAGAATTTAATGAAAGAAGTTGATTAAAAAATCTATGACAATGATTATTGCTATGATTTTTATTTCTAAGAATTTCCATACCAATCTTCCATAGCATTTCAATTGAAGTATCTGAATTTTTAAAAAGTATTAATGCAACTCTAGTTGCTAATTCAAATTTTCTTTTCTGTAACAAATCTTTCAAAAGGGTTAACAACTGATTTTTATTATATCCTTTAAAGTATCTTCTTTTTTGAAATTCATAAAAATCCATTGTGCTTGTACCAGGAATAACTGTGCCAAAAAGCGGCTTTTTTGGTTTTTGTATTGATTTACTCATTATATAGTATTAATATTAATATAAATAATTTTTATTATATTTTTAATATTTGGTATATTTATTTTTTTCTAATAAATCTTTTATTATTTTATTTTAATAAATTGGTATAATTATAATTTAATAAACTTTATTAATTTATATATATTTTTAAACTAATGAACAAAAATTAATATATGTCAAAAAAATATTTTATATAAAATTATCCATCAATCAAAAAAATATATATTCTTGTGTATATATTATATATATATAAATATTTATATATTAAATTTTGTATGAAGTGTATATTAATAAAATTTTATTAATATACTTTCATATATTAATATTTTTTAAAATTTTTAAAATTGAAATTTTTTAAGCATATGAATTTTCATTCATCTTTTGAAAATATATAAAATTAAATTTCAATTAAGTATATTTTAAAAACAAATTTAACATTCAGAAGTATTACATTAAATATTATTTATTCATATATATAATATTATTATAAAAATATTTACATATTTATATACTATTTTTCTTATACTATTTTTCTTAAAATATATATTTTACTATATTATAATTAAAATCTTTAAAAATAAAAAAATTGAAAATTAAAAAAATAAAAAATAAAAAATTAGAATACTAAAAATATAATATAGTAAAATATAACCAAGTATACATAAAACAAAACAGAACAAAACAAACCGAAATAATATAATAAAAAAATATAATATAAATTTTATATATTATAAAAAAAAATAAAGCGAAGATTACAAAATTTATAAATAATTCTTTTATATATATATATATATGAAAACCAATAAAAATTATCTATACAACAAATTTATTATGAATAATTAATAATAAATTTATTTCAAGAATATTATAAAAATAAAAATAAATCTATTATTAAATATGGATGTTAACAGAAGTTATTCTCAAAAAAGTATTTTTAATGACATTTTACAAAAATATACGGATCTAATAAAAAAACTATTTGATTCAATGGAAATATTGTCACAAGGTAATAAACCAGAGCCTTCAATACAAACAACAATACATGATATTATTGAAATTGATAAATGTTTACAAATTGCATTAAATGGATGTAAGTTTTATTTAATTTTAATATAATTATTTACATAAAATAGAAAAAAAAATTGACAAATTTATTTTACATATTTTGTTTTATACATATATATCATATTATTTATATATATATTATTTTATACATTTAATTATATATATATATTATTTTATATATTTTATTTAATATATTTTATTTTATATATTTTATTTTAAAATTTTATTAAATATATTTTATTATATATATTATATATATATATTTGAAATATCTTTTTTTAATTAAAAAGTGGAAGAACATCAATATTTACAAAAGAAAATTGAAGCTGCTCAAAAAACGTCAGAATTATACAATGTAGCATTGTTAACACTTATAAGAAAATTGAAATCTGCTGAAGAAGAATTAGAAAATGTTTTATCAAGTGCAAAAATAAAATTAAAATCATTAAAAGATGCAGATAAAAGTAAATTAAATTTCAATATAATAGTTATACTTAGATTATTAATATTTATTATATATATTAATTTCATAAATTCTATTATATTTTATATTTTATACATTATTAGGAAAAATTGATTATAAAGAATTGGTTTCCTATAGTCAGAGAATTGCACCTTATACGTCGGCTCCACCAAATTGGCAAGACAGCGATGGTTTTAATAATATTCCTAATAGACCTCCTGTTCCAGAAGAATCTATGTTTAGATTTAGTGCATTATATCAAAATAATGGAAATATAACAGAAGATACACTTAATGATGGTAATAAACATTTAATATATTATATTACATTAATTAAAAATTAATATATTTAAAAAAAATAAGTTTATTTATTATATTTATGATATTAATTATTTTAATTTAAAACAGTTGAAAATACAGATAATGTAATGGCAGACGACACTAAAGCCAATATTGGTACATTCTTAAGTTTAGATTCAGATCAAGAAGATATACAAGAATCATTATTGGATCTTGATTTAGATGATCTTCTATGAGCAATAGCAATAATATAATATTAATAAAATAATTCTAACAATAACATAGTAATATCATAATAGCATAATTATAACAATTATAATTCTATTAAATAAATATAAAAAAACAGACATAGTAATTAAAAAAATTATAAAAATAAATATTTATTTAAAAATTAGAATTTTTAAAGAAAAAATAATCAATTATTATTTAATGTCAATCTCTAAAAAAAATTTTTAGAGATTAATAATTCAGATGATTGTATAAATACATTATAAATTAAAAGTTTTAATTTATATTTTTAAAAGTTTATATAATAATATTATAATTATAAAATGAATAAAGTATATGAATAATGAATATATATACAATTTAGATTAAACTTTCATTATTATTTTTATTATTATAAAAATTTATTTGAAAACAAATCATAATAAGAAAAAATAAATATTTAATATTCATTGCTAATAATAAAAATAATATGTATAAGTTAAATTTTATATTGTTAATAACATAAATAATAATGTTTTAACATTTTTCAGTAATTAAAAAAAATAAAAAACTTTTGTATTTTTTTCTTAAAAGTAATAATAATATTAATAGAATAACCGAAGTATACAATTAGACAAAATAAATAAAATAAAATTTAAAAGCTTTTAATTCTAATTTTCATATTTTGTAATAATTCAAAATTATTGCTTATAGCATTAAATGTTTAATTATACTAAAATCAGATAAAACTTTGTCGAAAATATTAATTAAAATCCATTTTTATTTTATTCATGATACATATCAATTTCAAAATACAATATAAATAAAAGTTAATAAATTAAATTTTCTGGTTGGTTACATATTATTATTTTACCAATAATTTTAATATTTTCGAATTTTTATGTTATATTGTGTTTTTTTTTTTTTTTTTTTTTTTTAAAAAAAAATAATAAAGTAGTGGAAAACAAAAAATATTTGAAGGATTTACCATATATTAAAATCAGAATTTCATTTATTTAATATATATAAAGATATATCAATAACAGATTTGCTATTATATAAATTATTTAAATGAAATTACTGTTTTAATAAAGTATTTTTATGATAAACTTAAAATAATAAAAATAAAAAATAAATAAAATAAATAAATAAATAAATAATAACATTATATAAATAAAATAAAATAAAATAAAATAAATAATAGAAACAATAAATAAATAATAAATAAATAAAATAATATTTTTCAATTATTAAAATAAGAAATTTTAAATTATTTATATTATATTTAATATAAACATTTATTATAAATGGGTAATCAAGAAAGTAGAGTTAGTTCAAATTATAATATCAAAGATGCTGTAATTGAAAATGATTATTTTTCTGTATTTGATGCAATCTCAAAAAAAGATAATTCCAATGTTGTCTCAATTTTCAGATATAGAGAAAAATTAAATTTAACTGAAAAAACTGAAGGAACCGAAAGCATACCTAATATATTATTCAAAAATGCCATACAGGTTTACATAATATATAAATTTTATTACATAAATAAGCTATTTATAAAATTACAAATATGAAAATTATTAATATTGTATATTATTATTTAAATAAAATTTAAATAAAAGAGAATAAAAACAATTAGACATCCAGGTATTATTAAATTTATTAATGCTGATATTTATTCAGAACAACCAGTAATCATTACTGAAAATGTAATTCCTTTAAAGTCAGTATTGATTGATATAACACCCGAAAATCTTTGTACAGGAATATTTAATTTATTAGTAAGTTTTAATATTAATATGTATTGAAATATATTTGAGTCTAAAAAGAAAACTAATTAGTATTATATATTTAATTAAAAAAGAAAACAATCGAATTTTTACATCAAAGTTGTAAATTAGTCTATAATAATATTTGTTTAGATTCAATTTTTGTACCGAAAAGTATGTTTTTTATTATAATGTATATTTGATAATTGTAATTATAAAAAATTTAATTAATTTTCTGTTAATTTTTATTAATTTTTTCAATTATAAGATAATAATACAAAATGGTTAATTGGAGAATTTCAATATTCAATTCCAATAAATACATCAGAAAGTGAAAGTCAAAAAATTATAGAAACGATACCGTCTAAATTACAACCATCTAAAGACGAAGTAACTACATATATAAAATTTAATAAAAATAATTAAATCGGATTTATGGAATTTACTAATCTTATTTACTCTTAAACTTTTAAAATTTTCAGAAGGAAAGTAATAGTTTTTATAGAGATTATTGGTTAATGGGAAAATTAATAGAAGAAATAATAGAACCATATATTAATAATAATGATAAAAATTCAATGAATTGGTTACAATTAAAAGAAATTGCTCTACAAATGCAAAATAAAATTCCCCAAAATAGAAAATCTATTACTGAAGCTATAAATGAACCATTCTTTAACAATAATATCATAATTGAGGTTTTAGAATATTTAAAGAATTATAAAATTAAAGATGAAAATGATAAAAAACGTTATTTAAAGTAAAAAAAAAAATAATTGATTATTTATTTAATTAAATAGAAAATTAGTATATATTATTATAAAATATATTTATTAAAATAATATATTAATATTATAAATAAAATAAATTTAGTATTTTATCAGAAAAAATGAAACTTATGTCCAAAGATATTATTGAGAAAAATATTCTTCCAGAGATTATCCAAAAAGAAATTATTAATGAATCTTTTTCAGATATACTTTTTACAGAACTTTTCAAAGATCCAACAAAAGGAAATGCATTAATAAGTGAAGAAGCTTATAAAAATAAAATTATTCCATATATATTAAAAATGATGAATATACGTCAATGGGGAACCCGTATTGTTCTCTTAAAAGTATATATTTTTATATAAAAAAATTATATATAAAAAAAATTAAAATAGAATAAAATATTTAAATTTATTTTTTCATTATTACTTATATTAAAGTTAATTGATAATTATTATGACTCTATAATTCGATACGATAATGAAGAGAATAAAAATCAAGAATTAGTAAAAACTGAAGTAAGTGCTTTATTTATTTATTTATTTATTTATTTATTTATTTATTTATTTATTTATTTATTTATTTATTTATTTATTTATTTATTTATTTATTTATTTATTTATTTATTTATTTATTTATTTATTTATTTATTTATTTATTTATTTATTTATTTATTTATTTATTTATTTATTTATTTATTTATTTATTTATTTATTTATTTATTTATTTATTTATTTATTTATTTATTTATTTATTTATTTATATATATATTTATTTATTTATTATCTCTCAAATATTTATTTCTTAAAAATAATTCGTATTTTTAATATTAAAAAAAAAAAGGTTTTAGTGGGTTTAGAGGATATGGATCCAGATATATATTTTAATTCATTTATAGCTTTAATAAAAATATTAATGAAAACAAATTTAAAAAATGAAGGTGGAAATCATGTTACCAATGATAAAAACAATGATGAAATTAGTTCAAATGCAGAAAGTAGAAAGAATTCTGGTATTAATGACAAACCACAAGTAAATTCTAACGAAAAAACGGATAATTCATATCTAAATGTAAACGTTTTAATTAATAGATTTATTATACCACATTTTATTCGTATGCAAATCTCTGATAATGAAGAACAAAAATATGAGTCACTGAAACAAATAGTTGAACTTTGGAAACATTATATATATATTGAAATGGTTATTATTATTATTATTAATTAATTAATTAAATGATTAATAATATTTATATTCAATAATTATAATTAAATATCTATGAATAATTACATTATTTAAACAATAAAGATTAAATATTTTTAATTACTTTATGTTTTATTTTTATAGGAGGATCTTGAAGTTGGTTCGGTAGCCAAAAATATTAATGTTAATATATTGAAAACTATGAAATTTATTATCAAAATTTTTAAACCAGATGAACTTTCATCAATATTTAACAATATTATTCTAAAAGATATTTTAAATAATCATAATTTATTTGGATATTATTACGTTTCGTCATACATTATACCATTGCTTGTCTCTCACATTCCAAGAACTACAATGTAATTAACAAAAATTTACTATTTTAATTACATAAAATAATTAATTAACACTTCTAATTGATATTAATAAAATATATATTTTATTATATGATAAAATAAATTAATATTTCTTATTGATATTAATAAAATTATAGGAATATAAGAAATGATGAAATTAATATTCTTCAAAGTATATTAAATTATTTATCAAACTGTTCTCAGTCTTACTTAATCGAAGAAGATACTTCTTCAAATGTTAAGAAATTAAAGAATATGTATTCAAATAAATTCCAATCATTAGAAAAATATCACTTTGTTAAAGCAGGTCCAGTAAGAAAAACTGAAAAATCTATTTCTAGAAACAATCTTAATGTATCATCATCTTCTTCATTTGATATTCCATCAAATAATCAATCAGAAAATGATATAATAGAAGATATGACAATTAATAATAGTTTTAATTTATCAAAAAACAAAAATAATAAAAATGATGAACAATTATTAATTAATTCAAAAGATATTAAAATAGAGAATAAAAGTAGTAATAATGATTCAAGCAACAATACAAATGATAATTCTATAATGGAAAATCAGAACAATTCTAAAAATAATATTGTTAGTTCAAATAATGTTTCATCAACATTACCAGATTCTTGGGATAATTCAGAATTTGAAATCAAAAATAATATTAAAGCTAATGATGGATGGAACTTTGATTGGAGTGATGAAGAAAATGATAAATCAATAGAAATAGAAAATGAAAATAATAAAGATATAATCAATACAACATTACCATCAGATTCTAAAAGCAGGGAGAAAGTGGAAACTCTTTCAAAAGGAAAAAATAAATATGAAAATTCAGAATTAAATGATGATGATGATAATGATGATGATGAAAAAGAAAAAGAAGAAAAAATTGATAAACCAGCAATTCCAATTATAAGTGGTGCAGCAACAGCTGGATTAAAATCTTCAGTTAAATCATCAATGAAAGGACCAATGAAGACACCAATGAAATTAGGTCAAAAGAAAGAAAACAAAGAATCTTCATTAAAGAAAAAGTTAAATGATTTGAACAAAATTCAAATGATGAAATCTCAAAAGAAGAAGGAAGATACCGGAAAAATTAAAGAAATTGAAGATATAATGTCACTCATAAGTAATGATTCACCTAATAAAAAACTATCACATTCAAAATCAAATTCATTATTATCATTAAACCATTTATCTAATACGACTTCAACAAAAAAAGAAAGTAATAAGGCTGATCCTAATAAAAAAGATAAATTATTTTCAGATTTTAATTCAATCGCAAATGAAGAAACAGATTTAATTAATAATGGATGGGATGATTTAGATGATCTTGATAGTACTAATATTAATATTAATGAAATAACTAGTTCTGATAAATCAAATAAAAATAATGATGATTGGGGAAAAATTGAAATATCACCAATAAAGAATACTTGGAATAATATTTCAAATATAAATGAAAATATAACTGCTAACAATAATAATGATAATAATAATAATGAATGGGATTTCAATAATGATTTTAATGATATTCCTCTTCCAGAAATACCACCTAATTCTTGGGATATTGACAATGATATAAATATTCCAGAAATTCAAGAAGAAAAAAAGAACGAAAAACCAGTAATGGAAGAAATTAAAAAAAAAGAAGAAGAAAAAATAAATAAAGAGAACATAGAGAATTTATGGGATATCAGTGATAACTTAAAAATTCCAGAAATACCACCTAATTCTTGGGATATTGACAATGATATAAATATTCCAGAAATTCAAGAAGAAAAAAAGAATGAAAAACCAATAATGGAAGAAATTAAAAAGGAAGAAGAAAAAAAGAATGAAGAAGAAGTAATTGAAGAAATTAAAAAGGAAGAAGAAAAAGTAATTGAACAAGAACCAGTTAATTCTTGGGATATTGACGATGATATAAATATTCCAGAAATTCAAGAAGAAAAAAAGAATGAAGAATCAGTAGTGGAAGAAATTAAAAAGGAAGAAGAGAAAAAGAATGAAGAACCAGTAATGGAAGAAATTAAAAAGGAAGAAGAAAAAGTAATTGAACAAGAACCAGTTAATTCTTGGGATATTGACGATGATATAAATATTCCAGAAATTCAAGAAGAAAAAAAGAATGAAGAATCAGTGATAGAAGAAATTAAAAAGGAAGAAGAAAAAATAAATAAAGAGAACATAGAGAATTTATGGGATATCAGTGATAACTTAAAAATTCCAGAAATACCACCTAATTCTTGGGATATTGACAATGATATAAATATTCCAGAAATTCAAGAAGAAAAAAAGAATGAAGAACCAATAATGGAAGAAATTAAAAAAGAAGACAAAGTAATTGAACAAGAACCAGTTAATTCTTGGGATATTAACAATGATATAAATATTCCAGAAATTCAAGAAGAAAAAAAGAATGAAGAACCAGTAGTGGAAGAAATCAAAAAGGAAGAAGAAAAAAAGAATGAAGAACCAGTAGTGGAAGAAATTAAAAAGGAAGAAGAAAAAGTAATTGAACAAGAACCAGTTAATTCTTGGGATATTAATGATGATATAAATATTCCAGAAATTCAGGAAGAAAAAAAGAATGAAGAACCAGTAGTGGAAGAAATCAAAAAGGAAGAAGAAAAAAAGAATGAAGAATCAGTAATAGAAGAAAAAAAGGAAGAAGAAAAAGTAATTGAACAAGAACCACCAAATTCTTGGGATATTAACGATGATATAAATATTCCAGAAATTCAGGAAGAAAAAAAGAATGAAGAACCAATAGTGGAAGAAATTAAAAAGGAAGAAGAAAAAAAGAATGAAGAACCAGTTGTGGAAGAAATTAAAAAGGAAGAAGAAAAAAAGAATGAAGAAAACATAGAGAATTCATGGGAAATTAATGACGACTTAAAAATTCCAGAAATTAAAGAAAATGAAATAAGTAATGGAAAGGAAGAAAAGGTAGAAGAATCAATTGTTGAAGAAGAAAAAGAAGAAAAAGAAGAAAAAGAAGAAAAAGAAGAAAAAGAAGAAAAAGAAGAAAAAGAAGAAAAAGAAGAAAAAGAAGAAAAAGAAGAAAAAGAAGAAAAAGAAGAAAAGGTTGAAGAAACATCTATTAAAGTAAAAGAAGATAATATGGAAAAAGAACAAGAACAAGAACAAGAACAAAAACAAGAACAAGAACAAGAACAAAAACAAGAACAAGAACAAGAACAAAAACAAGAACAAAAACAAGAACAAGAACAAGAACAAGAAGTAAAAACTACAAACGATACTGAAAATGATAATGTTGAAGTAGTTGAAGAAGTAATTGAAGTTGTTAGAGAAGTTGATGAAATTGATCCAAATAATCCATCATTGATGGAAGCAGTTAAAGTAGTTGAAGAATTAATTGAAGTTAGTGGTAAAGAAGATGGTACAGAAGAATTTAAACTTATTAGTCAAAAAACTATTAAAGATATTAATGATCCAGAACCAGAATCTTTACTTAATAAAACTCCAACAACTGTTAAAAAAATCGAAGTTCAAACAATTGATAATTTAATTAATTTAAATGATGAAAGAATACCATCAGAAAATATCAAAAATGAAGAGAAAAATGAAGATGAAAATGAAAATGAAAAAAAGGAAGAAGTTCAAACTGACAATTTAATTAATTTAGACGAAGAAATTATAAATGGAAGCATAAAAGAAGTTGAAAATAATGATTTAATTAATTTAGAAGAAGAAAATTCATTATCTTTATCTTCTGTGAAACCTAATAAAATTGTTGAAGAATTAAAAGATAATATAATGATTTCATCAAATTCATGGGATTTTAGCGATGATTTAGAAATACCTGAACTACCAAATAATCAAGAAAAACTTATAACTAATAAAGAAAGTGTTAATAACATAATAATAGATAAGTTAAATAATAGTAATAGTCAAAGAATGTTTTCATCTAATTCATGGGATTTTGATGAAGATCTAGAAATCCCAAAATTTAATACTGAAAATACTAAAAATGACTAAATATAATTTCTCTTATTTATAATAAATAAATAAATAAATAAATAAATATAATAAAATAAATAATGATAATAAATAATAAAAAATAATTTAATAAAAAATAAAATTTATAAATTATCCATAACTAATAAATATATATCTATTATAAATACATATATATTTATAATTTTTATTCTTTAAAAAGTATATATATATTGAATATATTCATACTTTTTATTTTTTAAAAAAAAAAATAAATAAATAAATAAAATAAAATAAAATAAAATGATAAAAAAAAAAAAAAAAGCATACAATAATATAATGAAACATAAACAAAAAGCAAATATTAATAAAATAAATTTAAATAAATAATATGAATAATAAAACTAAAAATATTTATAAAAAAAAAAAAAAAAAAAAAAAAAAAACATTAATAAAAATAAAAATAAATATAAAAATAAAAATAAAAATTTTTTAAATTACATTTATAAGAATAAAAATAATAATAAATTATAATATAATATAATAATTTTTTAAATATATATAAAAATAAAAAAAAATAATAAATTATTACAATTATTACATTTATAAAAGATAAATGAATTAATTATTAATATAATATTATTATATTTTTTTATTAATTTTTTTTTTTTTGTTTTTTTTTTTTTTTATTTATTTATCATTATTATAATTATTATTATTTATTTATGAATATGCTGGAAAATAAAAAAAAAAAAAAACTAATAAATATATAAATAAAAACTAAAGCTTAAACAGATAATGGGTTATTTTTAAATAAATAAATAAGTTAATTGTATAATGAATATGAATAATAATATTACTATTCAAAAATCTAATAATTATGGTAGTTTTTTTTTTTTTTTTTTTTTGTTTTGTTTTAAAGTTTTCTTTTTTTATTACTTCCATTTTGGGTATCATTAGTTTTATCTTCTTCTTTAGTATCTTTTCCATCTTTATATCTATTAATGTATCTATTTAATAATTCTTTTTCACCAATTCTTAAAATTAATCCCCAACGATGATATAAAATTTCTTCAGGTACCTTTTCTTTTAATTTAAATTTACTTTCATCCTTTATTTATATATATATAATTTTTTTTTATATATTATAAAATAAAATAATAAAAGTAATAACATTAATTTTAATATAAATTTTATCATAAAATATTTAAAAACTATATCAAAAAATCTATATATATAATAATAAAATAAATATAAAAATTATATAAAACTTACTATGGGTTTTAATTCTTCATAATCTTGTTCTAAAGTTGTTGGATAATCTTTTAGCCTAGCTTCAGCAAATTGAGCAACATATTGACAAAGTTTTTCTTTTAATGAAGGTTGATTAAATTTTCTCTTTTTTTCTTCTGTTGGAAGAGCTTTTAACCAACGATTAAATGCCTTTTTGTCTTTTTTCCAAATTTGGAAAGTGCCACCATCAACAAGTTGAACTAGTAATAGACCTCTTAAATCAGGATCAATTTCAGTTGAGTTTTCAAATCTAAAGAAAAAGTCATTAATATCATCAATTTCATCATCATTTTCAGTATTATTTGGATCGTGAAATTCAGGTGGAAGGAATTTCATTCTATGTTCAAACCAAAACATTGCTCTTTCAATCATTTTTGGTTTTTTACGGTCATTTGGACACATAATTCGCATAATTCGTTTAATATCAATGGAAACAACATCATATGCATTATTTAATTCTGTAAATCCATATTTATTTAATAAAGAAGCATTAGCATGTTCTCCATAAGTATTGAATACTTCATCACCTTTTTTACATTCTCTTACAATTTTAATTTCAATCATTTCAGCGATTTTTTGTTCTTCTTCTGGATTAGTTTCATTTTCATTTTTATTTTCATTATCATCATCATCTTTACCATCACAACTACTATTATCACCATCACATTTACAAAGACTTTCAATTTTACCACAAACTTCACATAAATTACCCTCAGTTATTAAATGTACATTTTCAGCACCAGTTTTGTGATTAAAACTATTTTATATCATAAACATTATAAATAATATCAATAAATTAACAATATAAAATATTAATAATATTAATAATATATAAATATGAAATGTAATATTGATAAAAAAAAATAATATTAAAAAAAAATAATAAGAATGATAATAATAATTATTATAAAATTTTTAGTTCTAAAATTTAATTCTGAGTATTATAACAATATATAAGATTATTTCAAAAATTACATATCAGCTAATGGAACCATAGCATCACCATGATAATTATCAACTTGAAAAGCTCTTGATGAAACTAATGAAGAAGCATTCAAAAAGTTGTCTAGGGTAAAAATATCTTTAGTAAATATATCTGGATATGTTTCAGTTAAAGGTAATACAATAGACTCAAAATCGCTTTTTAAAAGTTCATAATCCTCTTTCGCACTTTTTTCTAATTCAGTTCCAGCTAAATGACGATAAGATTCATCATCCCAAAACATTGGTAACGGCTCTTTTTTTGGAATTGATTGAATATATCCATACCAACGAGATTTTTCACCAATACCAATTTCATACATTAAAGCAACAGAAAGACCAATCCCTCCTTTTAATAGAGATTCCTCTTTATTATTATTATTATTATTATAATAATAATAATAATAATAATAATAATACGATATATTAAAAAAGTGAAAAAAATTTCTATTAATATCATAATTATTATAATATAAATTCTCAATATTGTTAATGATATATACCTATAATTTTTGTAATACTACTAGTTTTAATAGATAATATTGCAGATTTTGGAATTTTGCATACTATATATATTATAAATATAAATATATATTATATATTTAATTATATATTAAAAAAAAGTATAATAGAAAAAAATAATTAAGATATTATTCTTAATAAAAAATTAATTTTTTTATTCTATATTCTATATTAATAAAAGAGAGAAAAAAAATTAAGAATTATAAATAATTATAAATAACATATTTATTATTAAATAATATACATTTTTCAATTATTCAAAATTCCATATATATAATTTTTAATATATACATATTATTATTATTATTATTATTATTATTAGTATTACTATTACTATTACTATTATTATTACTATTATTATTATTATCATCATTATTATTATTATTATTATTATTATCTTATTATTATTAATTTATAGCAAATATTAACAGAATAATACTATTATCATTCATTAATACTATGTAAATGCATTACAGAATTATAAAAGGAATAAAATAATAATAACAAATGATAACATAATAATAGTAACAATAATATTTATCATTATTACAATAAGTATAACAGAAAAACAGCAACAACAATAATAATAAAATAATAATTACCTATAGTATCCAATGGAATATCTTTTAATGCAAGTATACCAAGACCATCTCCAGTTCCACGAATATGATAATCAATATCAAGATATTCTTTATTATATGTAATTCCAACTTTTTCAAACCATTCCAATAATAATGATAAAGTTGTTTTTGAATTATTATTCATGTCTTATATTAAAATCACTATTTTCAATTAATAAAATTAAAAAAAAAAAATTAATGTCAATATTTAAAAATCAATAATTTTTAAAAAATTAAATATTTAAAATTGAAATATTAAAAAAAAATATTTTCGTTTCATTGATTGGCTAAAATTATTTTTTAAAGATTAAGCTTGACTACTTTTTTAAAATATATATAAAAAAAATAATAATTATAACTATTATAATAAATAGTTATAATTATTATTGTTTTTTATACTTGGAAACCTTATTTATTAAATGTTATTATTAGTATTATTAGTTATCTGGTTGATCTTACCAGTAGTCATACGCTTGTCTCAAAAATTAAGCCATGCATATGTCTAAGAATAAACAATTCTATACTGTGAAACTTCAAATGACTCATTAAATCAGTTATAGTTTATTTGAAAGAGTAGTATTAATATTATTAATATTAGTATTATTATATGAAAAAATTAAATAATAATAATTTTATTATAATAAAATTATATATTATTTTGAATAAAATAATATGACTAATATTTAAAATTACTTCGTTAATTTTAACATTAAATTTGTTACACAAAATGACTTTAATTATAAAAAGAATAAATTATTTTCTATCATTTTTTATTCTTATAATGGTACAGAGAATGATGTAAAATACTTAAAATAAATGAAGGATTTAATATTTTATTCTATACTATTAGAAAAAAAAATAAAATGTATATTTTAATATCTTTATTTATATTCAGTTAAATATATCAATTAATAAGTTCTTTATTTATATTCAGTTAATGTACCAATCAATAATTTCAAAGTAATAGATGTTATTTATAAAATTTGTTATATTTTTATAATGGATGAAACTAATAAATATATAATTACATATATAATTATTAGTTTTTTTAATACTTTTCCTGAGAAATGATGTATATCATTCATCTATTGAAATCTTATATAAAATTACAATCAATGTTATTAATAGTTATTTATTTTGGTAATTATATTTAAAATATATTAACAAGTTTGATATAACTTGTTAATCTCATGAATGAAGATGAATATATATTATTAATTGTTTATGTTAAAAAATAATAATTTAACATAACTTGATTAATCTTTTAATTAACGATGAATACACCATTACAATTTTTAAACTATTCCTTTTTTTAATAAAAAGAATTTTTTAATATTTGATAATTTTTATAAGACGGGTTAGGTTTATAATTATATTAAATGTTATAAATAAATTGTTGTTTTATATTTAGTACATGTACATTGTGTGTTGGATTATTAATAATTAAAATAAAATTTGTTACATATATATTTATCAAATCTTAGGTAAAAAAAAAACGATTTATTATATTAATTATAATATATTTAATAATTATAAATTATTTTTTGTTTATTATAATAATGATTAATAATAATGATAACAAAGATAAAGAAAAAGAACTATTTTGAAATAAATAAAAAATTAATTTATTGAATGTAAAAAATAAAAATTTGAAAGGTCAACATGTTAAATATTTCAATATATATATATTAATAATAAATAAATAAATAAATAATAAATAAATAAATAAATTAATAAATTAATAAATAGATAAATAAATAAATAATAAATAATAAGTAATAATGATTCATAATAATAAATAATAATAAATAATAATAAATAATAAATTAATAAATAAATATAAATATAAATAAATAATTAATTAATTAATAAATAAATAAATAAATAAATAATAAATAATAAATAATAAATAAATAAATAAATAAATAAATAAATAAATAAATAAATAAATAAATAAATAAATAAATAAATAAATAAATAAATAAATAAATAAATAAATAGGAATAAAATATTTAATGAAAACCTTCCGTTTCCAAAAAAAAAAAAAATAATTTAATTCATATAAAAAAGTATAATAAATAAATAAATAATTAAATAAAAAAGAATAATGAATATAATATAATATATAATATATTAATATTTTTATATATTAATTATATTAATTTTTTATTTTCTTTAATATTTTATTATTAAAATATATTAAACTTAATTTATAATAAAATATTTAATATATTGATAAATATAGAATTCATCTAAATTAAAAAGAATCTCGTTTACATTAAAAAAAAAAAATAACCAAAATTAACTTTATATAATTCAATAGTTTTTATCAAAATTATAAAAATTATATATATTATATTATACAATATATATAAAAAAATATTACTTTTTTCTATTTATAAGTAATGATAAAAATGTATATTTTTTGAAAGATATTATTTATTTTGATCTTTTGAAATATTACATTTAAATAAATAATATATAATTTAAAATTCCTTATTATTATTATTATTATTATTATTATTATGTAACTACCTGAAACTGATAATTACTAATGATAATATGTATACAATAAATTTTGTGTTATTTCTTTATATCTATAGAGGTGGATTAAAATTATTAATAGTATTCTCATATCTAGGTAATTTTTTAATATTTTATAAGCATTATTCAATATATTAATTAATAAACTACTCAATATATTATAGTATATATTATACATTAAATTTAATATTCTTTTATTTTTTTACATTATAATAATAATATAGATTAATTTATATTAAAAAATATTAAAATTATTTATAATATTAAAAAATTTGTTGTTTTATAGATTATTTATTATTATTTATTATTACAGTTTTATTCAATAATTAAAAGAATATTTATTATAATTATATTAAATATTCTATTAATTATATTGAATAAAACTATAATATATTATAATACATTATAATATTTTATTTGTTTTCATTTTGTATCATTTGTTTTTTTTTTATTGAAGTTATTACTTTTTTTTTTTTTTTTTTTTTTTCAAGATAATAATATAAACAATAAAAAAAAAATAAAATCTAATTTTCAGTAAAGATTTATATTTTTTTTTTTAGTTATAAAAATATAGATAATTTTAAAATTAAAAAAAAAAAAAAAAAAAAAAAAAGGAGTAAATAAATAAAATTCTAGATTGATAAAACTTTATTATTTCGGTGGTTGAACAGAAAGCTTTATATATAGATTATAAATAGAATAATATAATTTCTATTATATATTTCATACCAAATTTAATAAACGATATCAATATTATTGAAAACTCTATAAAGATTTTTTTATCTTTTATTTTCAATAAATAAGAATTATCTATTTACTATTTTTCGTATAAAACTATTTTCAATTTTATTTATATATATTAAAAATAAATTTTCATATTTTAATAATTTTATTTAATTTAATAATTTAATTTAATTTATTTGAAAATAGTTTTATACTAAAATAATATTATAAAAATATTTAAAAATCATTAAAATAAGAAATAATAAAAAAGAAGCTGTAGACAAATACAAATACAAGCATATATATATTTATATTTAAAATTTTATTATAAATTTTAAAATTAAGATTTTAAAATCAAGGGAAAAGAAATATAATTAATAAATTATTTCTTTTCGTTTATTTAGTTTTTTTTATAATTGTTCTTAATACTTAATATACAAATAAAAGGTAAAATATATTATATGATTTTCTTTATAATATTAATATTTTATATTCTTTTATATTATTTTAAAATAATATAAGACATTTATAAATTATAATAAAAAATTAATATATATATTAATATGTATAATAATAATATTAACTTATTGTAATTATCATAATATTTTCATTATACTATATATTGTTTTATTTTAATTGATATAAATAAATTTAGAGTTATTACTGAACTAAATACTATCTTAAAAAATAAATCGGAATTAACAATTAATTTGTATATAATAAAATTTTATAAAAAGAAACAATTTAAATAATGTTTATATTATTGTATATATAACAAAAAAGTCATAATGGATATGGAAGAGCCTCAAGAAAAAATAAATATAAATCCCGTTTTTAAAACGGAAGAACTAATTTTAAAAGATAATCATGAACTTGTAGAAATAACAAGTATATTTCAAATAATAAATTAATAGAATTTTTTTTTATTTCATATTTTTTATTAAAGTTTTAATATTAATTTATTATTATTATTATTATTATTGCTATTATAATTTTAATAACATAAAAAAAAAAAAAAAAGAAAATTTGCAAGATGAACTACAGACAAAAAATAAAATATTACTTGATTTGAAAACAAAAGAAGCATGGTAAATATTGATATGCAAACAACTTAAAAACAAAATATTAATAAATTAATAAACAAACTTATATTTTCTATTTAATTAGGCAATAATAGAAATGTTATTTTACCTTTTTTTTTTATAAATATGTTTTAATTATAATAATTTGAATACATATTAAAATGATTATTATTATTATTATTATTATTATTATTATTATTATTATTATTATTATTATTATTTTTGATTATTTTTATATATTATAATCATATTATTTATATAATTATTTAAATATCAAGGCTTCAATCAGAATTAGTAGTATATAAACAATTAGGAAAACCTGATGATAAAGAAGGGGAAAATACAACTTTAGCATTTGATTTCTTAAAAAGTAATGATAAATTAAGTAGAGAAGAAGCAATGGAAGCACGTTCTCAATTATTCAAAAGTTTACTTTCATTTAAAAAGCAATTAGCACAAGCAGAACAAATTACACATAGAAATAATGAATTAGTAAAGGAAGCAGAACGTAAACGTAAAGCAGCTCAAGAAGAAGTTTTTTATCTTAATTCAGTTATTAATCAACTTTCTTCAAAAGATCCTAATTTATTTAGAGAAATTTCTGATCGTCAAATGTTGAAAAAGAAATTAGATGAATCAGAAGATATTATTAATAATTTAAGAACAAAGTTAAATAGTTGGACAAAAGCGTCAAAACGTAACTTAGAAGCAAGACATATTGCTGAAACTTGCACAAAAACTATGGAAGGTGAATTACAAACATATAAAAAAGCATTTGAAGAAGTAAAAGCAAGAGAAGATGCATATGAAAGTCGAGTACAAGAACTTGAAGCAACAATTTTAACTTCAGGTTTAGCAATACCCCCAGATACCAATCAATTACCAAAAGGTGATGAAGAAAGGAAAAATCAAATTCTTCAAATAAAAGAATTAGAAAAGAAGTGTCGTTTGGCACAAGAAGAACTTTTAGAATGGAAAATGATTAATTCCAATATTCAAAAGGAACTTTCAACTAATCGTATGGAAAATGAACGTTTAGATGCTAGTTTAAGTGAATGTAGAAATACTATTGCTAAATATGAAAATGATTTAAAAGAAAATGAAGAGAAAATAAGAGCAGCAGAAATGGCTCGTGAAAAAATGGAAAAAGCTAAAGAAGATTTAGAACATGAATTATATAAACATAATGAAGAAATAAAAAATCAAACGGAAGTATTAATGAAATGTCAAAAGGAATTAGAAGAAACAAAACTTACAAATCAAGTATTCCGTGATCAATTACAAAAGAAATCTAGTGAAATGGATATATTAAATCAACAATTAGAGGAATCTCTTAAAGTTCAAAATTTACAAAAAGAATCAAGAGAAAAATCTATTGAACAAATTGATAATTTGCGTAATGAATTAGGTCGTTCTCAAGAATCAATGGATTCATTAAAACAAAAACTTTCAACTGTTGAACAAATCAAGAATCAAACTGAAGAAGAATTAAAATTAAAATTAAATAAAATGGAAAAGCATATTCTTTTACTTCAAGGAAATGTAGAAGATAAAGACAATACTATCGAAGAATTAGAAGAAAAACTTAAACAAAATGATGCACAAATTTTAGTTTTACAAGATGAAAAAGAACAACGTGAAATAGAATTTACTCAGAATCAAATGATGGCTGAGAAAAAATACCAAGAAATGGCAAGTCGCAAATCTGATTTAGAAGATCAATTAGAAAAAGCTAATAATGTTATTAATGAATTGAAAGATAAAATATTAGTATTAGAGGATGAGCAAGATTCAGAAGAAATTGAAACTCAATTAAATGAATCTAAAAAATTAGTTCAAACATTACAAGTTCAAATTGCACAAACAATTGATAAATTAGAACAAATGTCAAGAGAAAAGGAACTTTTAGAACAAGATTTAAGACATTCTGAAGATGTTAATGCTGAATTAAAATCAAGTATGGATGATGAACGTGAAAACTTAAGAGAACAACTTCAAATTGCAATGGAACAATTTGACAATGAAGTCAGTCGTATGCAACAAGAATTAGATTCTGTTCGTGAAGAAAATGATAAATGCACTAAAGATATTGAGGCTAAAAACAAGAAAATTACTGAAATGGAAGTTTTAGTTGGAAATTTATCTGGTTCAGAAGCAGCTGAAAAATTATTAGAAGAAGCTCAAATTGAAATTAAACAACTTAAAGAAGAAATTGAAGATTATAAGAAAAAAATTGATGAATATAATAATAAACAAAATGAGTTAGAACAAAATATTCAACATCTTAATGATGAAAAGGAGGAATTAGAAGAACAATATGAAATGAAACTTAATGATATTCAATTAGTTAATGAACAAAGAATTGAACAACAAAATATTTATAATGATTTAACTCGTCAATACAGTGAATTAAGAGCTGAACGTGATGAAGTTGTTGTCTCATACAATGCTCTTAAAGAAAAAATGAATGATTTAGAAAATTATGAACAAACTAGAAATGAACTTCAATCCATGGAAGTACAATATGAAAAATTACAAGGTGATATTAATAATATGACCAAAGAATATGATGAAATGAAGGAAAATCTTGAACAAATGAAGGAAGAAAAACAAAACTTAGAAATTGCTATTCAAGATCATATTGTTCATGAAGAAGAATTAAGAGGTGAATTAGAACGTACTCGTGGGGAATCTGAAGTCTTTAAAAAGAGATTAGAAGATTCATTAGAAGAAATTGAAAAGAAAAATATTTCTATTAGTGAACTTTCCATGTCAAGAGATATTATTGAAGAACAATCTAATATTAATAATAATAATGATATTTCTAATCTTCAAAAACAAGTAGATCAATATAAAACTGAAAATGAAAATCTTAATCAACAACTACAAAGTTTACAACAAGAAATTCAAAGTTTACAACAACAACAACAACAACAACAACAACAACAAAATCAAAATGATCAAAATAGTAATTCTAATTCACGTGAAGGAACACCTACAAGTGAAGCTAATTCTGAACAAATTAAAGAGTTAAAGGCTACTCTTTCTCAATTGAAACAAGAAATTCTTGCTAAACAACAACAAATTGAATCTATGAATAATACTAATGGTGAAGGTCTTAATAATGAAATGATTAAGGAATATGAACAAAGAATTGAAAATCTTCAAACAACCATAAAAGAATTAACTGATCAACTTCAAAATCAAAGTCATAGTTCATCACCTGTTGAACCAGAAGAAATACAATGTAAAATTAATCTTATTGAAGATAAAATTCATGAATATCAAGAAAATAAAAAGAATATTGAACAAGAATTAAACGTTTTACATGAAGATATGTCCAATCTTGGTAGAAATATTGATCAATATGAAAATGATAAATATAACTTAGAAAAAGATATTGATGAAAAAAGAGAAAAACATACACATCTTGAAGGTACTTTAAGTAGTATTGATCATGAAAGACATGATGTTTATAATAAATTAGATGAACTTCAAGGACAAGAAGCTAATATGTTCACATCTCAAGAAGAACATACTCAATTTATGAATCAATTCAATTATTTACAAGATCGTAGTCATGCTTTAGATAATGATAGAAGAGCTGTAGTTGAAAACTTACAAAACTTAGATTATGAATTAGATCAATGTTATAAGAATCATAATGTTATAACTCAAAATCTTAATCGTATGATGGAAGATCAAAAGGAAATGAATCATCGTTGGAAGAAAATTAATACAGATTATGATATTGTTAAGGGTAAAATTCAACAAGTTCTCTATGAACGTGATCGTCTTACTAATAAATTAAACCGTTTATCTAATAGATCTAGTTTATTAAATTCATCTCCAAGAAATAGTCCAAAACAATCACCAAAGAGATCTCCAAGAAATAGTTCATTATTTGCTAGAAATAGTACTTTATCTCAATCTTCTAATGTTGATGATCCAAGTACTACTGTATTACCATCATCAGATGAATCTACCACAAATGATAATAATAATAATAATAATAATAATAATAATAATAATACAGATATTAATCCAGAAATTCTTCAACAATTAAGAGAAACTATTGAAAAATTAACTCAAGATAAGGCTGATCTTGAAAAGGAATTAGAAGTAGTTAAAAGTACCGTTACAAATAATAATAAAGATTCTGATGGTCAAGTTTCAGAACAAAATAATGATGAAATTGAAGAATTAAAGACTACTATTAAACAACTTCAACAAGAATTAGAAGAAACTCGTCAACAAATGGAAACTCTTAAAGCTAATCATCAAATTGAAATGGAAGATGTTATAAAAAGAATGGAAGAAGATATGGAACCACTTAAGGAAAAAATAGATACATTAAATGCTGAATTAGAACAAGCTCATCAAGAAATTTCACGTCTAAATGCCGAATTAGAAGAAACTAAGAATAATTCTTCTAATTCTAATCCAGAATCTAATATTGTAGAAGATCCAAATACTCAAGAAACTATCAAAACTTTGAATGAAAATCTTTCAAAGGCACAACAAACTATTCAAGAATTAGAAGAAAAATTAAAGACTGTAGGAGATGCAGGAGAAACTGTAATTCAATCTAAGAATGAATTACAAGAATTAGATGAAAAGATTAATGTCTTAGATGTTTCTCTTCAAAAATGTCATAATAAATTAGAAGATAATTCAAAGAATGTTCAACAAACAATAGATCTTATTGCATGGAAAGAACTAGCTGAATGTTCTAATCCAGATATTGAAGATGGATTAATAAAGGCAAAATCTGTTTTAGATTCATTAATTCAAGAAAATAATAATTTATTAGATGAACTAGTACACATTAAAGAAGATACAACTTACTTAGAAAGTCAAATTAAGGCACTTAAAGGTGATTCTGATGAAGATAATGCTAATGCTACTGCCAGTGCCAATGCCAATGCCAATGCCAATGCCAATGCCAATGATAATTCTAATTCTAACTCTAATACTTCAGATGATTCTGAATTACAAGCTCAATTAACTCAACTTAATGAACAAATGAGTCAATGTAAGGGTCATATTGAAGAATTAGAGGGTAAGAATAATGAACTTGAAACTCAAATTAATAAATTACAAACTGTTAATGATGAATTAACAAAACAAGTTGAAGAATTAGAATTTTCTAATGATGATATGAATAAACATATTGAAGAAGTTGAAATTAATAATGAAGAATTAAATAAATATATTGATGATCTTCAATTTAATAATGAAGATTTAGTAAAACAATTAGATGAATTACAATTAATTAATGAAGACTTAAACCGACAATTAGAATCTAAGAAAAAGAATGATAATGATAAGGCTAATGGTGAAAAGAAAGAAGGTGAAGGTGAAGGTGAAGGTGAAACTAATACTGATGGTAATAACAAAGAAAATGATACAACCGAAAAGAAAGAAGGTGAAGGTGAAAATACTACTGATGGTGAAAAGAAAGAAAATGATACGATCGAAAGAAAAGAAGGTGAAGGTGAAGTTAATGCTAATGAAGAAAAGAAGGAAGGTGATAATAATGATAATGCTCAAAAAATTGAAGAATTAACTAAAAAGAATATTGAATTAGAAGATCTTCTTAGACAAACTGAAGATGATTATCAAGAATTATGTGAAGTATTAAAGGATAGAGATCAAGAAATTAATATTATTACAGATGAATTAGCTAAGGTTAAAGAAGCCTATAGTTATATGGAAGAACAATTAGATACTATGGAAGATCAATTAGATGTTTATAAGCAAGAAAAGGAATTAAGTTACCAACTTATTGGTGAATTACAAAATGAACTTAAAGACTTAAAGACTGATTATCAAAAATTAGAAGATCAAAAGCATGAATTAGAACTTAAGATTGAAGATTTACAAGAAGTAAGTTAAAAAGAATAATAATTATAAAATATAAATAAAATATTTGTATAGATATCATATATATATATATATATATATTAAATTTTTCAATTGTAAATATTAAAAAAATATATATTAACAATAAAATTTATATATTTTTATAGACTAATAGACAACTTAGCGAAAAAATGGTAGCTCTTGCTCAACAATTTGCTTAGATTAAACTTTATTAAATTATTATAAAAATAATAAATTAATAAATTAATAAATTAATAAAAATAAATAATAAAACAAAAAAATAATAAATAAAAAAAAATAACAACATATAAATAATCAATAATATAAATATATTTAAATAAAATAAAAATAAAATAAAATTAAATAAAAATAAAAATAAACGAGTAACTAACAATTATTAAAAAACCAAACAAAAAATTAAAAAAAAATAAAAAATAAAAAATAAAAAATAAAAAAAAAAAAAAAAAAAAACATAAACACATAAACACATAAACAAAGAGATAAAAAAACATAAACACATAAATAAATAAATAAATAAAAAATCATAAACACATAAATATAAAAAAAAATTCATAAACATATAAACAAAAGCAAACAACAAAAAAATAAAAAATAAAAATAAATAAATAAATTAATAAGAAAAGAAATTCAATATTTAACAAAATATAGTACTTTTATTTCATTTATTAAGAATTTTTTAGTTTATAATAAATATATATATTTTTTATTATTCTTTTTACAGTTTTTATCAATATAATAAATATAAAAAATAAATATAAAAATATAAAAAAAAAATAAAAATAAAAATAAAAATAAAAATAAAAATAAAAATAAAAATATATAAAAAAAATAATAATAATAAATTAAAAAAAAGTTATTAGAAAGTGTATTTTTTTTTTTTTTTAATGTTTATATATAAGTAACGATTAGTTTGAGAATAAAAAAAAAGAATATATATGTGTATTATAACTTGTATATTTTTTTCAGTGTATTATTATTATTATTATTATTTTTCTTAATATATAGATATTTTAGTGGTTTTAATTTATAGATTATTATATTTTTTCAAATTATTTTATCAAATGATTAGTTTAAATATTTTAAACCTAACCATATATATTTCTATATAAATTAATATAAATTAATATTAAATAATTTATTATTAAAAAATTTAAAAATTAATTTTTTTTGTAATTAGCTTTTATTAAAAAATTAATTAATTTTTAATAAATTAATGTTTTTTTTTTTTAAATGTTACTTCTTATATTCTTTTTTGATAAACTAAATATATCAAATAATAAAAGTTCTATCAATAAAAATATAATAATAATAATAAATAAAAAAAAATAAAAAAATAAAATTTATTAAAACAAATAATAAGTAATAAATAAGTGTGTAAATAATTTTAGAGTATATCTTTTTTGATATTTACATTTATCATAATTGTCATAATTGTGAAAAATAAAAAGAAAAAAGAAGAGAAATAAATTTTTTTTGATTTTATTCGTTTATATACATTTTTGGACATCATAATATTCTATATTTGGATATTTTCTTTAAATAATCTTTAATTTATTTTATTTCGATTCATACTTATATTATCAAATAAATTAAACTATAAAAAAAAAATAGAGGATACGAAAGTGGAGATATATATTCAATTTATACTATTTGATTGTAAGAGAGAGAATAATAAAAAAAAAAAAATTTTTTTATTTTTTGATTTATTCATATTTATATTATCAAATAAACTAAACTGAAAAAAAGAAGAAATAAAGGATATATTATACAAAAAGTGGAAATATATATTATTTTATCATAAGAGTGAAAATTATTGAAGAAAAGGATTTTTCCTTATTTTGTTATATTTTTGATTTTTGATTTTTTTTGGTCATTTTCAATTGATATAAAGAAGAAAAGAAGATATAAAAATATTTAAAATATTGTATATATTTTTTTCATTTTATAAAAATGTCAACAGAATTAAGTTATGTTAGAATGAAGATTAGCAATGAAGCTAAACTTGCTGTATATATTTATATTTAATATTATTTAATTAAAAGTATTATATTAAAATTTTGTAGTATAAATGGACTTCAATATTTTTATTTTTATTAAATATAAAATTCCAATTGTATTTATGAATATAAATAGGAAGAAAATAAAATTGAACAAAGGAAAAAAAATTTATTAGTTTTAATATTGGATTTTTTACAAAATAATGGGTAAAATATATACATAAATTATTAATGTGGTATATTAATCTATATAAATTTTTTTCAGCATTATTAACCATAATAATTGTATTAATAATGACAATAATAATGATAATAATTATATATTGTTATTATTATTTATATAAAATTAAAAAATAGTTATATAAATTCAGTGGAACGTTTACAAACTGAATCTAATATATTTTTAAATAAAGTTAGTGTTGCTGATAATGTAGATTTAATGATGATATTACAAGTAATATATGGCATGGAAACTATTATATAATAAGACAATATAATATAATAAATTGTAATGATTAATTATTTATAATTATAATAATAAGGAATATGAAACGTATTATAATATAAAATTTGGTAAAAAGCCAAAGTTTATTAAAAAAAATACAGGTATTATTTATTTATGATATTTATTTTAATTTAATTTTTATATTTTTTTTTATTAATATAATTTATAAAATTTTTACACATTTAAGAAAACTTAAATTTAGGTTTAACAAAGAGACGTGAAGTTAAAAATCGTACTAAAGCTAACATAAAAGAAAATTCATCAATTAATAAACAAGAAAAAAAAGTAATAAATAATAACTTTTTACCAAAAATCAATGATAATAATATTAATAATATTAATAGTAATGATACCCCGTCTCATCCAAATATTACTACAACTAATAATAATCATAATAATAAAAGTAATAATTATATAAATATCTTTTTTTTTTTTTTCATTATTTAATTAATAACATATTATTATATTAAATTATATATATATTTAAAAAAGATAAAAAACAACCTTTACTATCAGAAAGTTCGAGTACCACTTTAGTTGATGAAAGTAATGATAATTTTGAGGGAATTGTTGGAAAAAGTGTAAATAATATATTAATTTTAAAAATAGTAATTATATAATATAGAAAATCAAGAAAAATAATTGTTAAATAAATTATTAATTGTCATTTTATATATTTTTTATATTAAGGTAAAAAATGATAAAAAAAAATTGAATTCAAATAATAAAGTTTCTTCAAATGAAAATAATAATGATACTTCCATACAAGTTAAAAATTTACTTCATAATAATATGGTAAAAAAAATTTTTTTATTGTTTTATTATTATTATTATAATTATTATAATTTGTAATTATTACAGTAATTACTTTTTATTTTTTAAGTAGTATATATTTTTATAAATTAACAAGATCATTTTATATTTAAAACAAATCATTTTAAGTCAAATCTTGAAGATCCAAGTATTTGTAAATTATTAAAACCATTACCAAGTTATGGAAACGAATATTATGAATTAGCTTCAATTATTAGCAGGTACTGAAGATTTATATATATATATAGAATACAATTACCTTTTATTTTTGACTATTATTTATTTATTTTTTTTTCTTTTTTTTTTTTTAAAAAAAAGAGAAAAGAATAATATACATTATACATACATATATATTTAATTATAAACTTGAAATTTTTATATTTAATACATAAAGAGATATCTATGTTTCAAATCCTGACGTTAAATGGGATGATATTGCTGGATTAGATGAATCAAAAAGATTAGTGAAAGAGGCTGTAGTACTACCAATAAAATATCCAGAGTTTGTGTTTTTTTTTTTTTTTCTAAGTATTATTATTATATTTAATAATAATAATTAAATGATATATTTTATCCATTTAATTATATAGATTATTCACTGGTATATTACAACCATGGAAAGGTCTTTTACTTTTTGGTCCTCCAGGTACAGGTAAAACGATGCTTGCAAAAGCTGTTGCTACAGAATGTCATACAACATTTTTCAATATATCAGCATCTTCTATTGTTAGTAAATGGAGAGGTAATAAATATGAAATAAATAAATAAATAGTAAATAAAATATTAATAATAATTATTTAGATATTAAAAACCTTCATCAATAATTATATATACATATAATATATAAAAATTACTTATATGAACACATATAGGTGATTCAGAAAAATTAGTAAGAGTTCTTTTTGAATTGGCAAAATATCATGCACCATCAACAATATTTTTAGATGAATTAGAAGTAAGGAATAATAAATAACAATTAATTATAAAATGAATAATGAATATTAAATAAGGAATGACGGATAATAATTATATATATAATTAATATTAATATATAATAATTAGGCAATTATGAGTCAAAGAACGTCAGACGGCGCAGAACATGAAGGAAGTAGACGTATGAAAACTGAATTATTAGTTCAGGTAATAAATATACTGTTAATATATAACTATTTCCAAATGAATATTTTAATAATGAATTTTTAATTATAAATAGTTAGATGGATTGTCCAAAAATTCAGAGCATATATTCTTTTTAGCAGCATCAAATTTACCTTGGGACCTTGATACAGCTATGCTTCGTCGTTTAGAAAAAAGAGTATTATAATATATATAAATATATATAAATCCTATCTAATATATAAATTTATTTTTATTAAATTTTAAGTATTTATATTATATTTGAATTTTTAAGATATTAATAAATTTGCCAGATTTTAAGGCAAGGAAAAGAATGTTTGAAATTAATCTTCCAAATGGATCTGTAGATAGTTATAATAATATAGTTGTAGAAGGTCTTGATTATGATAAGTTAGCAGAAATTACTGAAGGTAAACAACTACAAATAATTATTTTAAATTTGTAATAATAAATGACAAATACATTTTAAAACAATAATTGTATAATTAAATATTAATTTTTTTTTTTTGTGTTTTTAAAATAGGATATTCAGGATCTGATATTAAATTAGTGTGCAAAGAAGCAGCAATGATACCAGTAAGAAAAATATTTAGTATATTAGAAAATATGGACGAGGAACAATCATCAATAATAATTAATAATGACAATTCTGAAGAATCACAAGTTGATATAACTGGTAAATTTACTATTTTTATTAAACAAAATTTATCTTATACATTTTATTTGTAATATGCGAATATTTAAAATAATTATATTATATTTATATGTGATACATTTTTTATTATAAAAGCACTTAAACGAGAACCAGTACAGATGAAGGATATTTTTAAAGCATTATCCTGTACAAAACCTTCATGTCCCACTACTCTTTCTGGAAAATATTTAGAGTGGCAAAATAATTATGGTTCCTTCTAAAACTAAAAAAAAAGATCAATATTTATCAATATTAATACTGTTAATTATTTAATAAATAAATAAATAAATAAATAAATAAATAAATAAATAAATAAATAAATAAATAAATAAATAAATAAATAAATAAATAAATAAATAAATAAATAAATAAATAAATAAATAAATAAATAAATAAATAAATAAATAAATAAATAAATAAATAAATAAATAAATAAATAAATAAATAAATAAATAAATTAATAAATAAATAAATGAATAAATGAATAAATGAATAAATAAATGAATAAATAAATATAAATAAATGAATAAATAAATAAATAAATAAATAAATGAATAAATAAATAAATAAATAAATAAATAAATAATTTCGGAAAAACTGTTTTATTATATATTAATTTATATATTAATATATAATTTATATATATTAATATATAATTTATATATATTAATATATAAAGCAAAAAAATAATAATTAAAAAAACAATTTTTTTTAATGATAATTTAATAATAAGGTTAAATTATTTTAAATTAAAATGGAAAGAAATTATTTAATTCTGATTTATACAAAATTGGAATATTAATCTAAAATGATAATTAATAATAATTGATCATATGTATTTTTATACATTTTTATCATTAATGAATCATCATGATTTATCCTTTTATGATATTATTTAAAAATATCATATATGAAATATAAAATATACTTGAAAAAGTATATTTTATAACACTCTATTAGGTTAATAGAAAGTGTTGATTATATATTTATTAATTAAATATATCTTTGCCAATAATTATTAATTAAATAATTAAATAATATAATAATTAAATAATTAAATAATTAAATAATTAAATAATTAAATAATTAAATGATTAAATAATTAAATAACTAAATGTTTTCATTTAACCTATTTACACAATCTATATAATAGTTTAACCTATTTAACAAAATTTACATTAAACTACTACTTTACATTTTCTTATATAATGAATAAAAAAATATTTTATTTTAAGATGTAATAATAAATAATATAAAATTATATAAAAGGATTACAATATTTTTTTATATTTTAATATAAATACTAATATATTATTTCATAATATATAATATAATCATCAATAAAAAAAGTTTTTATTAAAAATCGTTTAATCGATTTTTTGTATTACTAATATTTTCTCTTTTCATTTTTTATGGATTTTCATCCAAATCCGCATTTTTCATTTTTATTTACCAACCTATCATGTGATATGATTCATGGCTTTTAATATATGATTTATGTTTTTTATCAATAAATTAAAAATTTGTTAATAAGATTTGCTATCTGTATTTGGTTAAGTCTATATTAGAAAATTTAAGATGGATAAATTTATATATTACATTAATGTATTAATTTTTTTTTTTTTAATATATTATTAATAATTTTGAATATATAAGATAAAATTGAAACTTTCATTAATAATTTTCTTTCTCTCTCTCTCTTTTTTTTTTTTTTTTTTTTTTTTTTCAATTTTATCTATAAATAAATGCTTAAAATTTGTAATAACATAAAATATTCTTATAAATATTAGTAATTTTTATGTTAAAAAAATTAATAAAATAAAAGTCTTTATATTACCATATTACTAGTATATGATATATATAATTATATTTATTATAGTATTAAAAGCAAATAAAAGTTCTTAAATATTATATATGTATTTGTTGTTTTTTAATCATACATCATAATAATATCTTGATAAGTATATATATGATAGAATAAAAGTGCTTATAGTAATACACAAAATAAATAAAACAATATTTAAATATATATTATTCCATTTTTATTTTCAAATAAAGCTATTAGTAGTTTATATAGTTAAACAATAAAAACAATATTTAAATATATACTTTATTCAATTTATATTTTCAAATAAAGTTATTAGTTGTTTAAATAGTTAAATAACAGAACCAATATTATATACATAATAATTTACTCAATGATAATAATAACTATAGTAATTTTGCTTATAATAGTTATATTGCTATTATCATAGATATTATGAGTTGCCAAATAATAGTGAATAATATACAATATAAATAAAAACCAAACAGATATCATATTTAAATATTTGATAATATAACAAGACATATATTTTATATTTTATATGAACAATAATGATATAATAAAAATATAGTTTTATACTTTATAAATAATATTAATATAATAATATATTAATATACAGCATAAATAAGAGAAACTAAATACTATATAATTATTCAATAGTATCATAAAACATATATTATATATTTAATGTGAATAATAATGGATAATGAAATATAAGTTTTATTCTTCATATGAATAATATATTTAAGTCTTCAATAAATAATATACAATACTATTTTTTTTTATTAAATATTCATATCAATAAGTATTAACTATAATTATATATTAAAACAAATGAATACTATATTTAAATGTTCAATAACTAAATATGAATAACAATATTATAATTTTTAATATTTAAAAAGGTAGGTATTGAAAATAGGTATGTATGATATCTTTTAATACTTTTTTTTATAAATAAAATAAATGAATAAATGAATAAAATAATGAATAAATAAATAAATAAATTAATAAATAAATGAACAAATAAATAAATAAATAAATTAATAAATAAATAAATAAATAAATAAATAAATAAATAAATAAATAAATAAATAAATAAATAAATAAATAAATAAATAAATAAATAAATAAATAAATAAATAAATAAATAATAAATGTATAATAAAGAAATATTTAAATAAGTAAATAAATAAATTAATATATTAATAAGTATAATCAATAAATATATAATCAATATATATAATATACATTGAAATAAATATATAATAAATTTAATAAATATAATTTTAACTAAATATAGATTGTGTAATATACATTTAAATTATAAATAAAATATGGATTATTTATAAAGTCATATCAAATTAGAAGATACTTTGGAGAAATTACAAATTGAAATTCTTTTATTTATTTCAATTATATTTTATATTTATCAATTATATGTTTTATTTTTTAATATTTAATTGAAAAAAATATAATATATTAAATAATTAATATATTTAAATAATAATATTTATTTATTTGTAAATTTTTTTAATATACACAATTATGAATATTTAATAAATTGAAATGGACAGTTGTTATGATAGTTATTATTTACTTTTTTTTTTTTTTTACCTATTGTTTATGAAAAAAATTATCAATTATTATCTTTGTTGAATTATATTTGTTAATTATACGATTTTTTTTTGTCAATCTATAATAATTATTTATAATAATAATAATAATAATAATAACAAACATTTATGAAAATATTGATTAAACGATGAAACATAAAACAGTCCAACCTTAAATAAAATGTTCTTATTATATTATTATAAATTAATTCTTTTTTGTTATTAATGATAAAATTAAATATATTTGATAAATGAAATATAAAAAAATTTTTAAGTAATTTTTTTTTTTAAAGTGTTATTAATAATTATAAAACAAGATGATCTGATCAAACATATGTAAATTTTTTGTCAAATAATAAAATAATTATGAATAATTTTCTTTTTAATAAATAAATATTTGATCATAAAAAATTACAAAAAAAAAAAAAAGTAATAATTATTACAAAATTTATTAATGAAAAGTTATTATTTAATAAAAATAAAAAAATATGATTAAAGGTATTATGAATAATATTAAAAGATTTTTTTAAAAAAAGAGATTATGATATTATAATCATACAATTAATTGTAATAGTTAAATACATATAATAAATGAATGAATAAATAAAAAATATTATATTAATTAATACCGACTTTGAAAAAAAAATAACGATTACAATAAATTATTTATTTTTAATATATATAAATGATCGATTATAAAATTTATAATAAACATCATATCTATAGAAAGAATGATAAAAATACAAAAATAATTTTATTTATGATTTTATAGGTATCATTGATGAATAAATTATCTTTGATATAGAAAGAGTAGATAATATAAATATAGATTTAAGAAGGAATAAAATAAATCATATAAAATAAATTTGACTCTTTCAAAGTGTAATAAATAGATGAGAAATAAACAAAGAAGATTGATGAATATAAAAAATATGTTTCTAAAGAAATCGATGAATCAAAATAAACAAAAAAATTGATGAAAATAAAAAATATGTTTCTAAAGAAATAGATGAATCAAAATAAACAAAAAAGATTGATGAATATAAAAAATATGTTTCTAAAGAAATAGATGAATCAAAATAAATAAAAAAGATTGATGAATATAAAAAATATGTTTCTAAAGAAATAGATGAATCAAAATAAACAAAAAAGATTGATGAATATAAAAAATATGTTTCTAAAGAAATAGATGAATCAAAATAAATAAAAAAGATTGATGAATATAAAAAATATGTTTCTAAAAAAAAAAAAAATAGAGGAATCAAAATAAACAAAACAAAACAAAACAAAAAAACAAAAAAAAAAAAAAGGTAGGTAAAATAAGCAAATCTATAAGAACAAAAATAATTAAATAATTGTTAAACATAAGCGTTAAAGATAAACATATTCTTTTTTAATTAATTATTTGTTTTTAAACATTATTTAGTGAAATAAAGATAAAATAAATGATTATAAATTACAAATTATATATTAAGAAGTGAAGAGTATATTTAAAATATAATTAAAATATTTTTAAGAAATATTTTTCTTTATATAGAAAAAAGAAAAACTGTTTTTAAATTATTTCTTTTAATGGAAAAAAATTTTTTAAATGAAAATTTGTTTGGTAAAGCATCTTTTTTTTTTTTTTTTTTTTTTTTTTTTTTTTTATAAGTACTGTTATTTTAATGTTTCCAATTATTTTCATTTATAGTTTTTTGAAATTTGTAAATTCTTTTATTTAGTTTTTTTTTTTTAAATTATTTATCTTATTATAAATAGCAAAAGATTTTTCTTTTATTTTAAGATTTTTTTTCTTTTGGTTCTGGAGTAAAAAACTAAACAATTTGTCATGTTGTATAAAGTATGACTCTTAAAAAATTTTTTCTAATAAAAGAGCAGATAATCGGTAAAGTTATCTTTAATATTTAGTTAATACAAGATTTATATTAATATATGCAAGGGAAAATTAAATAAATGAGGAAATAAATAAATAAATAAATATGTATATATATAATCAAAAAAGATTTAAATAAATAACAAATTCAGTTAAACCAATTATTGTATACGTTAAATATTATATACAATATATTAATATAGTTATATTAAAGTATATTAGTAAAATTATCTTGATTATCTATTGGATCGGGTCATCGGACTCAGTCCGCTGTACAAATATGAGTCATTTTTCTAAATAAATCGTCTTAATAATATTAGTAAAAGGGATATATAAGCATAGTGATAAGATTAATTTCTATTTTAATATTGTTATGTCATGCCATGTATTATATATATGTAAATAATAGACTAAAGTTTATTTGATTTTATTTTGTTAATAATATAATCATTATAATCATCATTATAATTATTGTAGTATTTATTGTTTATTATTGTTATATAATTATAAATTTATTTATTTATTTATTTATTAATAATTTTTATAATCTTTGAAACTAAAATCAAAACAAATATAAAAATCGATTAATAAATAAATAAATAAATAAATAAATAAATAAATAAATAAATAAATAAATAAATAAATAAATAAATAAATAAATAAATAAATAAATAAATAAATTAATAAATAACTAAATAAATAAATAAATTAATAAATAACTAAATAAATAAATAAATTAATAAATAACTAAATAAATAAATAACTAAATAAATAAATAACTAAATAACTAAATAAATAATTAAATGAATAAATAATTGAGCAAATAATGAATATATAAATTAATTTTTTTGAAAAATAATTTATATTAATATTTTTCTTTATTTACTTATTAATATTTTTTTCTTATATAATAATATAAAAATATTTATATCTGAACAATAATAAGGTTTTTATAATATTTATTAATAATTAAAATTTAATAATATGAATTATTTTAATGGAATTAAATCCACTTTGAAATTATGATTTATAATCCAATTCAATCCACATAATGTACAATATTACAATATATTTCAAATACATTATATATTAATAATATATTAATATTATCATTTTTTAATTTTCAATATAATAATGAATATATCAACAAATAATTTTAACTATTTTAGTTTCATTATAATAAGGTATATATTTTATATATTATATATATTTTATATATAATATAATAATATATTACAATTAATTTAATAATATATTCAATATATTAAAAATATATTAAAGATTTTTTATTTTTCTTATAAAATTTTTTTTTCTTTATTATTGATAAAATAATTAATTTCAAAATTTATTAGTTATTTTTATTTTTTACTTTTATATTTTAACATTATATATATATATTATATATATAAAATTTTGGATTTAAATTTATAAATTTTAAAATAATGATATTAATAATAAAATTCAAATTATTTGATATATGAATTAATATTTTGAAGGATTTGAGATATATTATATATGTAATAATATATTAAAAGCAAAAAAATAATACACGAACTGAAAAGATTTTTCTTTCTTTTTTTATTATTATTTAAATCAAAAATAATTATTATATTATATATATTATGTATTATATATATAGTAAAAATAAATTAAAATACAATAAATAAAGAAACGTTTAGATAAATAATTCAATTTAAAATCAAACAACAACAACAACAACAACAAAAAAAAAAAAAAAAAAAAGGTATGTATTATTATATAAATTTTAATTAAAATTAAATTAGTAATAAT